>JXPG01022387.1:0-12084 GCA_001015175.1 Megaselia abdita
CTTTTATTTTTCCTATCTTGTCTTTGACCAATACCAGGAAGCTCATGCTATTGTTTCAGATGACTAGATCGGACACCAAAAGTGGCATCGTAAACGTTTACTACTACAAAAGGTTTTTGCCAAGGAGATGCTTTATCTTGTGTCTTGTTTAACATTTGTCTTTAAGTCATAGAGCAACAATTTCACGAAATCGATACATATGCGAAGGATATCGATAGAGTGGCCCGAAATGTTGAAGACCTGAAACGAAGCTAAGCTATAACAAAATCAATATTAGGTGACATAAGTTAGAGGCGGTCAATGATTCCACTATTTTGGGAAGCTCACCAACACTGACAATGACATCCCGTATTAAATCAGAATCAAAATACACACTTTTTAAGTTGATCAGAATTCTCAGAAACACTAAATTGAAGATCTACAAGGCACTCCTAATACCAGCTCTGATATATGGGGCCGAATCAGGGATATTGTCAGAATCAGATAAGAACATGTTATAGGTATTTGAGAGAATAGTATTGTTATGGACCTATCAAACGAATACAGAATGCGCTACTTACATGAGTTCTAATAGTGGTTTAAGGACACCAGTATCGTTTAAAGAATGGCAAATCAACTGATGCTATGGCTGCCACATGCATGACGAGGCTCCACCAAAGAAAATAGGTTTCACTATTAACGATGTGAGACGAAGGCGAGGTTGGCAAATCCACGATTGTCTAGAAGAGGGGTTAACATCAAATTGCTCCAGCAACTGAAGGGCATTAGCTGTAAACCGGGCGCACTGGAGGCAAACGATTGGTAGATTATAAGACGACGGAGCAAGTCGTAAAACCATCACCTGTATTTGCGTACTATAGTACTGCCACTTCCTTTCAGCTACGTCAAAGAGTAAGAAGAAAAAGAGAAGTATTTAAAGGAAGAAGAAGTATCTATTAAGGGCAATTTTGATGTTTTTCGTAATTATTAAGTGATCACATAAATATTATGTGTAATATTCCATATTTTTGCCGTACTTGCATGTATATTAGGTGTTTATTATGTACCACCATAATCATATCATCTCAAATGTAGCATGGCGTCTATAATAGAAATTGTATTTAATTTTATGATCTCTTTCATTTTCCAAAGAAGACAATTTTAATTGAGAAATAAAAATAGTTTTATCTTATCAGTTTCCGAGCAATTGACCAATTTTCATGGGCCAATAATTGTTTGATAAGATATAAGTATAATAGTTTTATGTGATAATATAATAATCTCTTATATAAAATTGATTCCCACACGCAAGCTTTACATTAATTAAAAGTAATGATTCACTATAAAAATGTAACCACCTGGTCAACTAAAAAACCGCAAACAAAAAAGTTCGTGTAAATAAATTAGGAAACTTTCAACAGCTCATATACCCCATTCCGAAGAAACATATGTTACATAGCAACCTGGCATGTTCCAATAAAATCATGAAACTATTGGAACCTGCCTAATCGATTGCATTTCTCAATTCCTTCTGGCAAATTACTATGTATCTGAATGAGTGACTGAATGACCGACCATATGGTTGGATCTGAATGAATGGCGCCCCAAAAACCCCATGATACTCTCTTGTATAAACAGCACTTTTATTGGCCAATTTCCTTGCTGAAGTGATAGCGTTGGTCCGTCGACTTATTCTGCACAACAACAAAAAAACCACAAAACCGAAAAAAGTCACTTGACGCCTTAAGCAATCATTACCATATCACGGATAAGGAATAGCAGTGGAGTTGGTTGGTTTGTTAGTTAGTTCCAACGTTATGTCAATTGTCAGTAAGATTATGTCAATAAATAATGTAACATATGTTCGTGGGTGCTCGTTTTCGATAGTCTTAGATACACTTTGGGAATTTTTGGCTCTATTATAAATTAAGATTTTCTTTTTAAAAAATAATATATTAATTTTCGTTTTGTTTTTTATTTTAGGTAAGTTAACTATCAGTCATCTTTATTCATATTCTATAATCATAAGGTTGGTAATATTTATATCTTGTTGTTAGGAAGCTGTTTGGTTTTGGTACTAGATCTCTCGCCTTCCACTCTGAAGATTCTGAGTTCCAGTCTCCGTGCAAAGGTTTCAATTTCTTTCGGAATCTGATGTTTTCCACTGAAAAAGCTCTTTGAAGCTTTTTCTTGCTGGTAGGGTGTTTCGTGTTTCGGAAAACATCAGACTACTACGGTACAAAATTCCAAATTAAAACATTAATAACTTAATAATTAATAAGATCAGAATTTATTTATTATTTCTTGAGAAGAAAGAAAAGTTTCTTTGCGACTTCTGTTCAAGATCAAACCTCCAAAGCAATATATGAATAATCTCCCAAGTGCAACGAAAGGAAATGAAATGCACCTGAATCTATTATGTACTGTGAAACCGCACAACCGTTTAATCGCATGAAATCGAATAAAATATAAACAAAAAAGAACGTAATAAATGTTAAATCGTAAACCATTACGAATATTTAACATGCCTGTCTTTTAGTGGGAGGCGGAAAAAAGTAAGTTTTGGAGTCTGTGAAATAGGTCACCTGCTGAGCCCCAGAGCCAATCATTTGCAAGTTCTCTTTCAGCTGATGATCGCATCACATGCACTTTCACAATAGTGGATGCGGCGTCGCGGCTTATCAAGCTCACATTATCTATCGCTCTCTCACTGAACAACAATGATTTTTCGTCTTCATCGTTCTTTAAGGCGCTCTGTGGTTCAACAGTTGGATGAATACTGTTCCAGTCTATGTTGTATCTACGAATATTGCAATTTCGCTGAAAGAAAGAAATTCAAATCCTACAGATAAAACGAGCGATTTATTCAATTATTTTTGAAATGACACCAATTCATGATATTGTGGTTTTTTAGAGTAGGCTGTTAGAGATCATGACATGGCATAAACAGCTATATAAAGTGATATTTACATCTCTTGTGTTACATGACAGGGGTGGACTGGTTGTCTAGTTTTAGTGTCGGCGGCGTCATGATTTAATTCTGTCTTGGTCTAAGGCCGTTTCAATGGAATGTTTGACTGGCATTAATGATGGCATAAATCTACAACGATTTTTTTTTTTTGCTTTTAGATTTTAAGTTATTTACGAGCTGTTAAGGTGTTATGTTGTTTTCGTGAGTCGACCATATGGCGGGCTTTTAAACTGTGATCAGTGATGATCTGCTGATCTTTTGTTTGAAATTTTATTGTAGTCAGTTTGAAAAGTTTGCTTAACTAATTTAATTTTGTTTGGTTTTGAATTTAAATAGAACAATATTTTTTCTACCATAAATTTAGATAGGAAAACTTTCATAATCTGATGTTTTCCACTGAAATGAAACACCCTACCAGAGCAAGAAAAAGCTTAATAGAGTTTTCTCAATACAAATATTAAAAACAGGGTGCTTCATCTGAAGTGGAAAACATCAGATTCATAAAGTTTGTATATCTATAGTTTGTCTATGATTTTACGAACCGCTCCGTCGATTCATAATTTACCAATGGTTTGCCTCCAGTTCGCTCGGTCCACATTTATAGTCCTCCAGTGGCTTACGCCCTTCGATTTTAGCTCCTCTTCTAAGCAATCCAGCCACCGGAGTCTTTTTCTAACTCGGCTTCTTTTCCCATCAGAATTTCTGAAGCTTCGTCATGCATGTGATATACTTGTCTCAGCCATCGCATCTCTTTGCTTTGCCATTATTTGAGCGATGCTGGTGTTCTTATACATCTGATATAGCTCATGGTTATTACGAATTCACATTCCATGTTTTCGCAGATAGTTCCATAAATCATATGCAGTCTCAAATATCCCTAGCAGGTTATTATCTGATTCTGACAAGGTCCACGATTCGGCCTTATAGATCAGAACTGCCATTATGAGTGTCTTATAGATATTTAGGTCAGTGCTTCTTCGTATAAACTTAGATTTGAAAACAGTGCTCAACCCATGAAGTATGCTATTCTCTGTCTGATTTCCTACGTGATGCCATTGTAGGTGTTGACAGAGCCTTCCTAATACGTGAAACTACAGACTGGCTCGAACTCATGAGCTCCAATCTTGATATTAAAAGACTACTGGCTGTTTCTGGTCTATTTGATGTACTTAGTTTTTTTCGACATTCACTCTTAAACTAATTTTTTCGGCTGAATTACAGATCTTCAAATAGCTTTGTTTCAGATCTTCTACATCGTGATGACGATTGGTCTTCGTCCTGTGAATTTCAGACAGATATTAAACAAGTCACAAGATAGAGCATTTCATTTTGTTGTCTGATAGAGTCATCTGACATAATAAGATGAGCTTCCTTGGTTGCCCAACTGGAAGTCTACTCAAGTATCTGAATTGATATTCCCTAATGCTGATGTGGAGGAAAGGTTTCAATCGCTCATATAAGATAACAGATAGAATCTTATCGGCATCATTGAGCACGCTATACCTAAAAAACTGATGTAGGTATTCTACGAAGCTGACTAAAGTTCTTTTTATTAGCTCAGCTAGAATTCCATCGGACCCAGGACTCTTGTCTCTTTTCAGCTTTTCCTTCACTGCTTTAATCTCAGCAAGCCAGGGCGTTGGTATTTTGTCTTCTTCGTCAACTGATTGAGCTGAGTCAAGAGGCTCATGAGTATTGTTGCCAAGATGTTCCCTCCATCTAACGAAAATATCATCATCATCATTTACCAAGACATTTCCAGATGCATCGTTGCAGAAGGTTGCTTGTAGTTTGTAACCTTCCCCTAGATTATGTTTCCTGATGCAGATGGTCTTCGCTGGCCATCTTGTTGCATCCCGTGATGGTACACAATAATGCGATTTGGGCTGGTTGGATTCCTTGCTAGTTTGTGGGAGCAAGTTGTGGCGCAAAGATGGGAGCTGCGTAATTGGTTGTTAGTCTGCCAAATGTTTGGTATGTCAGTGTCCCATTGTCCTTCCCCCAGCGAGGGTTTTGATGTGGATCGAAGGTTATCCAAGTATCTTCGGGTTTTTATTGACAGGAACTGGCACGTTGTCAATGAGGATGTTCACTTATTTGGTCCATAGGGGAACAGCGTCACGGAGGATTTCGCAGGTGAGAGCTCAAGGTGTTGTTCTTTGAGCTACGACTTGAATGTAGCTTTTGAAGTCTTGTACCATCTGGAGCATATCTCTCCCTATTGCAAGAACGGTACATTCGTCAGATAGGGAGGTCACGACTATTATTGGCTGTAATTATGGGATGCCTCTAAGGTAAAGGCTAAAGAGGAGAGTTGATAATACTCCTCCTTGTGGTACTCCCTATTCCACATTACGATATGTAGATTTAGATTTTATTCGACGGTATTCCACGAAGCTCTGGCATCACTAAAGATAGTTTATCAGCCATCTCTTCAGGTGACTAGCCAAGGATGAGGCTTCCAGATAACTTAGCAATATGAAGATGTGTCGGTGAACGGTGTCGAATGCTTTGGCATAATTCCTGATATTGTTGTTCTGCATCTCTCTGCAACCTCTTTTATAAGCTTCTTAAGGGCTGTTTTTTTTTTGTCTAAGAAGCTTCTCCACATGCTGCTGATGTATTTAATGACCATAGGGCTTACTTGATAATGGATATTTTGTATGTTGGAATCTGATGGATTTGAGTTCCTGAGTTCTTTTTTTTTTTTTTTTTGCAGCTCTGGTGACTTTCAGCCTGACTGTTCGCTCACCTTTATGCAAATATTTATTTGTAATGTGATTTCTTCGAGAAGGTCCTCAAGTTGTCATTTAAAACCTGCCCAATTATCCCGAAGTCAGACTCACGGATTTTTTCAGCAAGTTTTATACCTCTGGTGTCTACGTTCAGTGCTGAGTGCCACAGCGGGTGGTGATGACTATACCATTGATTTTGTAGTTATTAATGAGATTGTTGGAATTTGTGGTTAGACTAGGAGGTCAGCTAGATGTATGGTTTACCAGTGTGATGTTCGTTGTTCCTAAGGTTTGGGATTGATGCAGTCGTTGCAGACTGAGCAAGGCCACCTGATGTTCTTTTTGGTCTTCTTTTGAGGTCCTGGATTCATCTATATACCTGTTCTTTGTAAGAGTGTCTCTAGTACCCCGGCTGGTATGTAGTACTCATCTGAATAAAAAACGTCTAGATGATGATTTGATGATGCATTTGGTGAAGGTTACGATGTGACTTCCCAGTTAGATGGGAAGGTACATTTGCTGCATAGAAACAACTCTCGTACAATGTCTTATAGAATGTTCTTATGAGCATACCTCGATAAATACCCTCTTTACAAACAAGGGCAGCAAGGAAAGATGTCCTTGGTCAATGAGTTGGATTTGTCAGTTGGAGCTTATGCCCTGATAATACAAATATTGTAGAAGGCTCCATTCAGCCGTATCACAACCCCATACATTTGAAATGCTTCCTTTCCTCTATCGATGAAACAAAACCGCCCTTGATATCAGTGGGATTCGAACCCTGACAACAAATACCAAAACCAAATAAATCCCGCCCCTGTTCCTCAACGTATAATGTAAAACCTTATTTCATTTTCAAGCAAACAACTTTATGGTTACTCTCGACTGACTGTATTGTATCGAATCGAATCGTTCCATGTAGCCTGCACTAATGCTCATATACATATTTTTCTCTCTAATGCTATTTAGGACGTGTAGGTTCAAATTGGCTCCCATTTTTAGATATTCCATCACATCAACCCAACTGTATTTGTGATTGCACCATGTTTCTTCAACTGATTGCAATTGCTTGCGGTTAACCAATTGAGTGTTTTATGGATTCATATTCATGGTAACTACATTGTGATACTTCTAACCACATATTCCCAAGGCATGTCCGCTCTACACCACACAAGTGATTTCTCTCGGTTATATTATTTTATTCATCGACGTTCGACAATCTTCATCACGGATGTCTTTTTCTTTAGTGAATTTGCATGGCAAAAGCAACACAAAACATGTTCTAAATATCTGATAAGACAACCGTGAAGAATCATAGGTTGAGATTATGCGTTGAAGGTTGAAATCATCGTCATCATCAAATTTTTACTTTATGGATGAATGTATGAAAATGAAAAAAGATGAGATGAGATAAGAAACATCGCAAGTAATTAGGAATCGGAATGGAATAAACGAGACAGGAAATTAAGAAGGGTCAACTGTTTATGTCTGGTTTTGAGATTCGTATCAATTTTTATCTGTCTTACGCTAAGCAGCAGCTGATTGGGTAGATTGACGTACTGTAAGCATATTAAGAAAACAAAAGATCTCTCGTTGACCGTGCTCGAGGGTTTTTTTCTCACTCAAGTGGGTTTCTTTTTCTTTTGTGCGTTTTTGTTTGTTTACTTAGAAGATGTGGGCAATTTTTGTTGATCAATTTTACTATGCTTCCGGGTTCAAGAGGTTTCAGTTTTCAGTTCATGTGATTTTCTATGATAAGGTGGAAGATCTGAAGGAAAGCTACAACAACATCAGTAGGCAAGTTACATCTAATGAGCCTCAGAGTGAATATCGAGAAGTTCAAATATATGAAATCGAGTCCTCCACTCATTTCCTTGACACACTGGACCGTAGATCATTCTCAACACTTTTCTCTCAAAAACATCAAGCTGATTTCTGTCTGCTCCTAATAATGTCCACTATTCGCATCAGGACTGGTATGATGAGTGTCTTGTAGAACTTCAGGTTGTTGTTGCGCCGATTTGGAACTTAGGACTCTATGGAGCTCGTACAGTGTTCTGTTGGCCAGCATGGTTTTACGTTTGTATTTCTTGTGTGATGTAATTGTTCGAGTTGACGGAATTTCCAAGGTACGTGAAATCCTGGACTTACTCAAAGTCATCAGACCCAATCCGGATGTTGTTGAATTGCTTCTTATCTCTACTGGATTTCATGTACTTTGTCTTGCCTACGTTTACGAGGAGCTCCTCAGCTGCCTTACTAATGTTACGGAAACTGTTCTTCATTTCCTCCATAACCCGTGAAACGATATCAATATCATCAGCGTAGCTAAGGAATTGAGACGATTTCACGAAGATGCTATTATGTTAGACGCTCGAATATCGGGCCTTCTGACAATGATTTCCAGACATATGTTAAATAAATCACAAGAAAGAGCATCTCCTATATAGCAATGCTCTAATGATGCAGTATTAGGCTTGTTTAAAAACAGGTGGTGGGTGTCAATCTGGAACTCTCTTGTCCGTTCGAGAATCTGACGTAAGGTGAAAATTTGATAGGTTGTGGAATTTCCTAGTCTAAGAACGTACTGATAATCTCCTATGATGTCGTTGTAAGCCGTAGATGCTCCACAAAACTCTCTACAGCGTTTTTAATGAGTTCCCTCTGAATTCCATCGGATCCAGTGCTCTTGTTGCGCTTCAACTTAGCTATAGCCTCTATGATCTCGTCGAGTGAAGGAAGTGGAATATCCTTCGACAATGTCGCCTTTCACCAATTACCGGATTTATATTTTTTTTTAATTGTGGGCGTTGCGTACCCTTCCTTTAGTCGCTTGACGTCCTGGTAGAACTTCCGCGTGTTGCCTCCAATGGAAGAGGTCTCCTCGTTTTCGTAGTGACGTTTCCTGGATGAGTATGTTTATCGCTTATCGTAGAGAATCGTGATACTCTACTGTAACGCTCGTTCGGACTTTCCGTAGCTCTTGTTCAACTTTATTCGCGTACGTGGTTTTCTAGTTTTTGGTCCCATTCGTCGTCCGTGTTCCTTTGGATCCTTTTATGGATGAAACAATGTTGTTGGACGACGTTCCCTTTCACTTTTTCTTGGTTTATGGTTTAAGTCCTCCTTCTCAACATCATATTCTCTATCTGGTTCTGACTCAGATTCAGATGCAACCACTTTTTGTTGTTCTGCGAATTTCTGGTTCTCGAGCATTACTTGGAATACCTTCATCAAGAAAACAAGTGGCGAATCCTTTAGCCTTTGTCTTCACCGTGCTCCTGCATGCCATAAGTCAGACGCTTTTGTCAATGCCGTTTTAGCCCACCATTGTCAGTCTTATTGACTTATGTCCAATTTTTTTTTTGCAATTATGACACTTTCCTCTAAACTTCTATTACTTCTTGCCAGCAAATATTGTTTTAACTACGCTTTTGTTAACTGGTTTGTGTTGTACAAATTCTGTCAGCGATTAAGCTGACTTCCCGTAAAGCTACTTTCCTCAAATTCTGAATATCACATAGTCGAGAATGACAATGCATTCTGAGCTTACTTTCAGGATGGTCATTATTATATTTCGTTCTGTTGTGAATTTGGGTATGAATTTTGATCTGGTGATATTTGTATCTATTGAACGGGAATTTCATGGAGGATATGCAAAATGTATTACCCTCAATCCATTTTTTCACGATTCACTGTGCAAGCTTTGCATACCAATAATGCCTCTATAGATCCTAGATAGATACAAATCTTGGCGTTAAAGTCACCTATGACGTACTTAGCATTATGTTTTGGATGTGCTTCCATAAAATCCTTCAATTATTTGTGTACTGATACAAATAATTTCGTTTACCGGGATCCATCCCATTACGCAATCTCTCAAATCTTCTCGTNAGATAGATACAAATCTTGGCGTTAAAGTCACCTATGACGTACTTAGCATTATGTTTTGGATGTGCTTCCATAAAATCCTTCAATTATTTGTGTACTGATACAAATAATTTCGTTTACCGGGATCCATCCCATTACGCAATCTCTCAAATCTTCTCGTACCGCTAAACCGAAACCATACATTTCCTGCATATTCCCTCCGCTAAAGCATATATCGCCCTTCACTTATATAATGTCGCTGCCTTTGTAATGCACTTCTTGGAGCGCTGTAATATCTGCGTTGTAAGTAGCTAAAGTATCCAATAACTCCTCTTTTCGCCTGGACGAAGTAGAGTGAGGATGTTCCATGTACATAGTCGTATCTCATTGTCCACGACTTTTCCGTGTCGTTTATCACAAATCCAATTGATCCGAGGCTTGTTTTCGATTTTCTAAGTCATAGTTTTCAGGAATAGCAATCTATTTCTACAGTCCCCTCTTGCTGGGTGCTTTGTTGAGAAGTGTAGTCTTCGTCGGTTTCTATGACGTCTAATGATGGAATGATTTAAGTGAGATAGGGTTTTACCGCGCACTGGAGTAGCATTACCATGGTCCCTGGGACTGTTTCAAGGGCAAAACCCCCTACGCAGCCCTACCTTGATAGCGAACGAATCGTACAAGGCTTCCCATTATCCTCCGCCTGTGGACCCGTTCGGTAGCTTTGCCTAGCCATGTTACCCTCTCGAGAATAATTCATCGGACAAGTTTGAGTCAGTAAAGAATTTACGTCCTCATGGGTCTGTGTTTATTCTGAATCGTTTCTGATGTATGATAACATGTACAAGATTCNTTATCCTCCGCCTGTGGACCCGTTCGGTAGCTTTGCCTAGCCATGTTACCCTCTCGAGAATAATTCATCGGACAAGTTTGAGTCAGTAAAGAATTTACGTCCTCATGGGTCTGTGTTTATTCTGAATCGTTTCTGATGTATGATAACATGTACAAGATTCACGCTCAAGTGACTTCCATTGTCACTCTAAAACATTTAATTAATCACAAAAAAATAAATTAATAGACAAAAAAGCAACAACTGTTTATTTAATAAACATAAAATGTCTCGGAAAACACCTAAACCAACAAGAACACTTTCTAAGACCCACAAAAGAAAATGAGAAGAACATGTTTCTTAGAGAGAATACTACCCCCCGTCGTATATGAAAGACAAGACCTTATGTGAATAACAGGTGGTCTTGTCTAACTTTTGACTATTCTATTCATTAATAAAAATTCTTGGGCTTAAACATTTATATTGATTTGTTTTATGTAATAATATGATCTAACGACACGATATGTAAAATGTCTAGGAGTCTCATCTCCGGGTCAATCAAAATTACGGAATACTCATATTACTTTGACTTGCTCATAAGAACCTTTGAAGAAAGGAGATTTCTACCATTTAGGATCCGAATAAACACGCCATCTATTGTTGCAAATCATCTCAATGAAAACAATCCAAGACAAAAACCTTCAACAAATAGTGAACCAAGACCACACAAATACCTAAAGACCCATTAAGAATTCAATAGAAATAACTAAACGACGATTTATCATAAATTTGAGAAAGTCTGAAGACTGAAAGAGTTTGGGTGAGCCATTATTCTGATTATGAATGTCAATATTGTTGATGCTCACTGAGTTATGTTACTAGATGTAAGCTTTCCATGTACCATGGTTGATCAGGAGATCCAATAAACTAAACAACATTGTAGAAATAGAAAACATGAAAGCTATGGTGATTGATGGCGTTTACAACATAATCCACTTTAAATTCAAACCAAATATGCCTAATATATGCTAATTAATTTCAATAAGTAGATAGTTTCGCTTGTGGCAACTAATTGAGTCGAATGGTGCTGAGCTGAACTGAACTGATAGTGTGAATGTTATTGCCAGCCATTTCAGCCAAGTTTAAAATGCAAATGAGCTGACAACTACACCCGTAGAATACGTCGTCTTTTGTGTTGTGTTGTGCTGTGTTGCGGTTGCCTGTATGGAAATCGTGATCTATAATGTACTACTTATTTAGTTTCGATGATATTGATTGTAATTGTTAACTATTTGGAACTAACTAGCTTTTTAATGTCTTTTGGGTTATTATTTTATTGTTAGTTGTGTTTTATAATAGGAGAGAGAGTTGTTTTTATGTCACATGGCTTTGAGGATGTGTGAAATGAAATATTAATTTAACAATCAATAAGTACATACATATATAGATGCTGCGGAACCTTCATCAGATTCTAGCTAGCAATGCTTCGCCCATACTTCTCGGTTTCTGCCTGTAGGGTATACCAGTTGGGTATACCATTTTTCCTGGTGTCTTGCTCTACAAGGTCTATCCATCTCTTTCTTTGCGTCCTCTTTTAAGTGAACACGTTTGACAGGGGCATTATGATTTATCCTCACTCAACGTAGACGCTTTGTTCAGATCTTCTCAACTATATATTCGGGTGGTTATATAGCTGGTATAAC
>JXPG01022407.1:0-11195 GCA_001015175.1 Megaselia abdita
ATGGGAGATAATTTTTGGGGTTTACTTTAGATGTTTTTTTTTTCTGGGGTATTCGGTTTTTTTTTCAAAAAATGTAAATAATCACACTGAATTTTTACATTTATTCACTTATTTAATGTTGTAAATGTAATTAAAATTTAAGATATATTTAAACAAAGATTTTGTGCAGATAATTTCATGTAGTAGCTTAAAGTAGGATTAGCGTGATATGTCTTTCACTCTGACTTAAATCACGACATTAAAACAAGCAAAACATATAAATTAAGTGTGACTTTTTGTTTGATTTTAATGCGGTTGGAGCTCAGCTATAATAAAGATGGTTAAAATAATTATAATTTTTAGTAACAAAATATTTCAAAAAACTTCCCTTTAAAATGAGACACGTATATATTACCATAGTTTGAAACTTCGAAAAGTCCCTTATGGACCTCCTGTTCTAAGTACTTTCCCAAAATGTATAGTTGATTTCAACTAGTCAACGAGTCACCTTCTAGTACACCTTTACGTTCTAGTACATTAAAAGAGGCTTTCAAAAAATTTATAATACCGGTTGAGTTTACCTTCTACAAGAAGATTTTAAGAAGTCTTACCCAAGCATAGAATACCACTTAAGTTTAAGTACAAGAACATATGAAGAAGGATTCAATAATTCCGAAAAATCTTACCTTCTTCTAGAGGGTTGCAAGTAGGATTACAAGAGCATTGTAGAGGTATATATTCCGTATGTATTCTAGCAATGGTATTCTAGAATGAATGGTATTACAAATGCGTCTTGGGTAGTTCTTCCCTTGATATGCCCTACTAAAAAATACTTTAAAAAATTATATTTATAAAAAAAAGAACTTCTTTGCGTTAACTAAAACCGAAACGTAAGCCTTCACTTAACGTTATGGGAAGCCTCCAATTAAACAAAAAATAAAAATCTTCGAGGAACTGAACCATAGATATGGAAACTTTCGAGATCTGATGTTTTCCACTTCAGTCGAAGCAACCTGTTATTATCGTTTGCATCAAGAAAGCTCTGGTAGGGTGTTTCGTTTCAGTTGAAAACATCAGACTTTAAAAGTTTTCCTATATATTCTTTGACTATGCTATAACATAAGAATCCCTTTCGACAATGCTATACTTCCAGCTAAGGAAGCAGAAGCTGTAAATATAAAGTTCCGAACAAAGAATGAAGATTGCTTAATTATTTAAGAAAGACTCACAAAAAAACACATTTTGATTGGTCTTCAAATTTCCAATAGTGCCTTTTTCTTTTCAAAATTTTTAAGTAAATAAAAATATTTATTAAACAAAGCAGGCGATCTTTTAAGAACGACCTTTAAGGTCTTGTTATTTTAGGGCTTATTTTTTAACCCTTAAAGGTTTTGTGATGTCTGTGATCTGTTTATTATCTTTGGAAAGAGCCAACGAAGAAAAAAGCAGTTGTCAAGTGAAGACGTTTTCAAGATATAACTTTCAAGAGTTTGTTCTTCTCAACAATACCTTTAAAGGGTGTCTGTTGCCGCCTAATATATATATATATATATATTGGCTGGGTTTGGTTGCTCCAATTCGCTGGTGCATGGGAACAGTATTTTAAACTGTTGAAAAGTGCATCGAAGCCAATGGGATTCGAGCCCTAGCACTAGACCAACTTTCCTTCTTATATATATTATAAGGCAGGCTTTCAAAAATGTAAGTTTTTGCAAGAAATGTTTTGTTAAAATATATTTTAAATGTTTGAAACATTTAAAAATTTTTTTTTTAATTTTCAACAAAATTTGAGATATAGAGCTTATNATTTAAAATTTTTTTTTTTATTTTCAACAAAATTTGAGATATAGAGCTTATTTTGTATGTAATTGAGTGCGTATCAGGAAGGGCTTGGATTCATGAGAGACTGCTTTGATGAAAGCGTTAGTGAGTTAATGAACGATTGCGTGAGTGCTTGGATGGGCGCGTAAATATATGAATAAGTGGATGAGTGTTTTAGTAAGTGAAGTTAGCTTTAATAAATGAAGTGAGGGGATTAATCAGTAAGTTCGGGAATGGATGAGTACATAANACATTGATGAAAACGTTAGTGAGTTAATGAACGATTGCGTGAGTGCTTGGATGGGCGCGTAAATATATGAATAAGTGGATGAGTGTTTTAGTAAGTGAAGTTAGCTTTAATAAATGAAGTGAGGGGATTAATCAGTAAGTTCGGGAATGGATGAGTACATAAACATACGTGATTAGATATGTGCTTGAGTGAGGGGGTATTCGATGATTGAGAATCGTATGGACAGAAACAAAAAATTATGTTTAACATTTCTTGTTGTTTTAAATTAAGAATTTTAGAATGATATCAATTTAGTTAATATATACTATTGAAATAGAGGAAACCAAATATATGAATTTGAAATTTACAATGTTTGAAGAAATTGCTAAACAAAACTTTATTTTTTACAACTCTAAAGAGAAAAATTTTATTGATGATAATGATAACTCAGAAATAAAGTGTGAAAATGTGTTACACAATTTTGAAAACAAAAACTGTTTGCTTTAGAACAAATCAAAAAATATACATAAAATGTGAAAAAGTTTTACTTTAGATTTCATTGCACTTTTTTAATTGAAACTTTTCAAAATAACTCTATCTATATTAAACTAACTCTTGCTATATTAAAANGTGTGTTACACAATTTTGAAAACAAAAACTATTTGCTTTAGAACAAATCAAAAAATATACATAAAATGTGAAAAAGTTTTACTTTAGATTTCATTGCACTTTTTTAATTGAAACTTTTCAAAATAACTCTATCTATATTAAACTAACTCTTGCTATATTAAAATGAGCTAAATCATAAGTATTTTGTTTGGCTTATCGGACAAGCCATTAAACTCAACAATATTTTTAAAGCCCTTGGTCACGCAATAAATTCACAATGGCCAATTCATCAAAAACCGCTAAGCATATCATACATTTATAATAAAATTTACATTTTGTTAAGAATAATTGTAATATTTTCTTCAAATGAAAACACTCTAATTGAAAATATAATCAATATAGAGAATCTGTTAGATACATATTTCTAATCAGTCACAAGGCAGAACACCAAAGAATAATTCATTTAAACTTTTGTGCTCATGAGTAGATTATTCAGTNACAGAACACCAAAGAATAATTCATGGAAACTTTTGTGCTCATGAGTAGATTATTCAGTAAACTTTCATAAAACAAAAAACTAAAAACCAAATTTTGAATTACTAATAATAAAAATGTAAGTCCAAACCACTTCATTAGATAACCCACATCACCTCATGATAAGAAGGGGAACACCTAAACAATTCACTAGAAACTAATCTTATCTAGTCAGTAATAAACACTATTTTCCAGATAGGTGATCTATAGCTATTAAAAGTTTCAGAGGCCAAGCAAGCAATTAGATAAGAATTGCATTTCGAATCGAGTTATTCGATTAAGTACACAAACATCCGGCGAATGAGACGAATGATATATAAAATGATAAAAATGCAGAAAACTAGAGACATAAAACTGTTGAGTTTCTTGTCCTTCTATTCCAGAACACAACTATTCGATGATTATTTACATTTGAAGTGCGTGCTAAATCTCAAGAACATATTTTATATAGTGTCTTGTTTATTATATATAGTGTTATGTGATGGAAAGTAGGGTGGTTCGGTTTTTCTGGTGGCAATTTACGTTTAAATACAAAATTCGTCTTTGAATTCCAAAAATACGTTACATTTCAAGCGATTTTCAAATATTTCGAGCAACATTAAAAGAAAAACTAAAAGTCAAGAAAACATTCTGAAAATCTCGGACACCCTAACTGAAAAGTTGTACAACAAACAAAAAAAACCAGACGTCCATCCAGACATTTTTTTGTTGATTTTTCGGCTAATTAAAAAATGTGAAGCAAGAGAAAGAAAAATCTCAAGGACTTTTTGAAGAAATGAAGGGAAAGATGAAAAGTAAAAACATCAGAAGCATCCACTTCAACCGTCAGCAAAGAAGACGATATTTTTAGATACCTGTGTTCAATTTCACTTGAGTTGAGAGCCAATCATCTCTCCTCATCGAGATGAGTAGGGTATACAGTATGCACAGCACATAGTTTATGCAGAGCAAGAAATTGTTTTCAACGGCTGTCTTCTTGCATTAAGGAATTGGAATGCGAATGTTGGGAGTTGAACTATTAGAGTGTAATTGGTGTAATCTCATTCTAGTTTAATTATATAGCCAGAGGCTTTAGAACACAAATAAATTCAAACTTATAAAATCAAGATAAAAGTACGATCAATATTCCAGGCGCATATGTAATGAAGTTGAAATTAATTCCTTTAGCTCTCTTAATTCAAATGGAATTAAATAGAAGGGCACTGAGAAGATTTTTTGTTCGTATTTGGCATTTGTGAGTTTAATTATACTTTGACAGAAAGAGAGAAACAATAAAAATAAGATCATTCTCATTGGCTGGTTTACAATCTAAATCAATATTCATAAATTTGATTGGCTATGAATCACAGCTAAACCGAGAAAAACTTAACAGTATTTGGGATTTGAATTATACTTTAACTCAATTCGATTTTCACTTTACTTCGAAATTTCATATGTCGTCTCGTTGCTCACAAGAGCTTGCTAGGTTTCGAGGCAAATTGGTCTGAGATAGATTTAATTTATTATTCTGGTTGAAATAGTGGCTCTAAGTGGAAATAGCCAGTGATCATAGTCTCAATCGTATAAAATTCAAAAACTTTACATTATTTAACTCGAGCTCTTGTTTAGCTATACCTTAACATAAATTTTTCAAAAACTTTCTTTCCACATTTTGTGCATAAAATAGTTTTTCTAAATTTTAATTTTGATCCAATCAGAGAATACCTCCAATAATACCGCCTAAGCGTCTGTGGCTCCTCGATTTCTATTGGCTGTTGTGTTTTCGCAAAGACTAATGAGAGAAGAGGCGAGGTATCTACATACATACATCGTTGCTGACGAACCATCGTCGTCCGATGTTAGGTTCCAGCATTCTGCACCATACAGAAGTACTGACAAGACCAGCTCGTGGTCTTCCTGGACAGCTGAGTCGACCAAAATAGCCTATTCAAACTGAACAGGCTAACACAGAACCGATTTTTCATTAATATCATTTGTTGTAGATTATGTTGGAGGTTTCGATGTTAGATGCGACCATAATCATCTCTAGCAGGATGCTGAAATAGCTGCACGACTTCTTGTCGAAAACCCTTCACAGCTTGGAACTTGCTTAAGGTTTCTCCAGCGGCTTCGACACAACTCCATGTGTTACGCAGTATCACTTGGCATAGTTAGTTCCCTGATTGGAGTATCGTACGCTTGTTGAAAGTGGATGAATAGGTGGTGTGTATTGACTTGGAATTCATGTGTTTTCCCCAAAATCTGAGTGTGAAAAGTTGATCGGTGGTCGACTTTCCAAGCAAGCATGAAACCGCTCTTGTCCATGTTGTCATGTTGTCGCAGGAGTGTAGTTCGTTTGTATGTTCACGTTTAGATAAAGCTTAAGAGCCAAGTTCATATCCCTCATAAATTTCAGCTCTTCGAACTGCTGTTTCTAAGAGCCTTTGGTCAGTCTGGCCAATTTTACCAGATCCATTTTTTTGAAGATGAATTTTCGGGTGAGGGAACTACGTACTTTTTATTACTGAACTTTTCTTTGCGGCGAAGCTAATCAATCTTAGTCCATTGTCGTTCGTGTAAGCTATGTCTTTCTATCGTACCTCTGTAGATGTTGTAGATGTTCGCTTTACCCACTTGTGCATTGAAATCGTCTTTTACCAATTTCATAAATTGCGTCTAGTTGGTCGTAGGAAGTGTCTTTGGCCTCATCAGTATCTTCCTCTGTGGGATGTAAGCACAAATAATGCTGGTGTTGTAGAATCTTCCTGACCAATATGCATAATCGCTCATTGATAGGTGTCCATTGAGCTACACAGTGCCTTGTCAGTGTGTGAATAGCGAAACCAAGTATAGTATATGTCGCATTGCATTTGTCATGATGATCTAAGACATATTCTTTCTCTTTCTTGAGGCAGGGAAAAATCTTTCAAACCCTGTTAAGAGCTCTAAATGTTCAAAAACATTCAACAGTTTTCCAATAGTTCAAGTACTATTTTTTTCAAGGGGTAAGATATTCAACCTATTTCTCCCAGTGATGATATAGTTTCCTTGCTAAAACTATATATAAGTAACTATGGATGAATGAAAATAAGAGCAGAAAATGAAAGGATGTAATTATACAATTTTAAAAAGATGGACAGTTCCTGTGGCTAATAAAAATAATATGTATGGTTGGGATACATTTGCTTACAAGCTCACTCGTTGCTTTGCTTGCGTTTCGTTCACATCACCTTTTATTTAAACTGATCTGATGTAATGGGAATGGAAAACATTACATATATGTTGTTTCTGTTTTCATGTACGTGCTGATTTCCATTCTTGATATCAGGATTAGACTTTGAGAATGGAATGTTGGCTATAGCAAACTGGTAGAAAGAAATCCTTCGAGCTGAAAGAGATTCGTTCAACAAGATAATCTGTTGAATTCCTTTCAACGATGTTATAATTTGTTTTGTGGAAATATTTTAAATAAAAATACTTACCATACAAAGTTCAAATTTCAACATAACTCATAAAGCCGCAAATAGCCATTCAAAAAGTGATGATTTCATTAAATTTACACACAAACATAAAGGTAGCGAAAGAGAATGAAAGAGCTTCGATTCAATAAAATTAAATCCCCGAAAGAATGCATTATTTATATAATGTCTGAGTGTTCACCTGAACAAAGAAAATTTAGTACTTTGATAACGAGCAACATTTTATTCAACTGCTAAAAAAAAGTTGTCGAAATCGCTTGAGGTCCAAGAAAAACGTGATATCCCTAGTAAATTTCTCTCTTTACACTCTACAAGATAATAGCTTTGATTTCTAACCTAGAAAACAATATAAACATATTATTTTATGAAAACAATTTATTTTTGTTGACGTGTTACTTTTTATTAACAAAATTTAAGGTGAACTGTACTTACTTTGGACCTTAGACGTGCCAAATGAGAATGATGGGGTTTTAAGTTGAAATTAATCAAAGTTGTGACAATTTCGTGGATAAAAATTGTTGTCATTTCTACTTTTTCCGTATATCTTTAAATGTGGTTCGGTATTTTCGAGATAATTCAAAAATCAAACATTTTTAAAGCTTAAGGACTCGTCATTAATAGCAAAAAGCTACATTTAAAAAANACAAAAATGAATCAAAGTTGTGACAATTTCGTGGATAAAAANGTTGAAATTAATCAAAGTTGTGACAATTTCGTGGATAAAAATTGTTGTCATTTCTACTTTTTCCGTATATCTTTAAATGTGGTTCGGTATTTTCGAGATAATTCAAAAATCAAACATTTTTAAAGCTTAAGGACTCGTCATTAATAGCAAAAAGCTACATTTAAAAAAAGAATATTCAGAGACTAAACATTGAAAAGCATTAACTAATGTTTCAAAAGAGCTAATCAAACTCAATGCAAATAAAATTGAGTGATCTGCCTTTTGCAAATGAGATGCAGAGAATCTACGTATTAAAGCATTAAATTATAAATATATAAAGCACATATAAAATATATACAACACACTTTCATTTGATCAGTTCTCAACACACATTTATTGTGTAGTCTATACAATATACATATTTGATTGTGTAAATTACTCATTAAAATCTGTGAAATTTTAGCAATTAAAATATCTAAATGTTTATCAATCGATTGTGTGCATAATATCTGACATACTCAAAATAATATGTATCTTCCTTATCATTAAATGTATAGGACACTTATTTCGAGTGTAGAATATTCATCTAACGAAATATGTGAATGAATTTTACATTTTAAATATGTCCCACTATTTAGGCTACTAATTTCATTTTTTTAATGTTTGTAAATTTACAAAATATTATTTAAACTAAAAAAATCAAATAATTTCAAATGAGTTCTCTTGCATAATTATTAATTAATACAGAGTAAATATTTAGTATCTTCAACTAAGCTTTATCTAATTCAGAAAGAACTGTATAAATGTTTAACATTATAGATGTATTAACTTTATAACATACAAGTTTATACACACATTAAACATATATTACACATTTTTTATGCACATTATATATGTTTAAAAACGATAGTTTCTGCTTGGGAAGAAAGAAATATCTGTCGTACTTGAAAAAAAAACTTTACATGGCATAAACGAAAAGAAATTAAGACAAAGTAGGCGTTCAAATCAGAGAAACTGTTTATGTTAGGTATATAGGCCTTTAGTTGNTTATATATGTTTAAAAACGATAGTTTCTGCTTGGGAAGAAAGAAGTATTTGTCGTACTTGAAAAAAAACTTTACATGGCATAAACGAAAAGAAATTAAGACAAAGTAGGCGTTCAAATCAGAGAAACTGTTTATGTTAGGTATATAGGCCTTTAGTTGGTGTTAGAATTCTCGCCTATCACTCTGACCATTCTGAGTTCCATTCTTGGAGTACACATCAGAATTTTTAGTAAGACATTTTCTTGCCATTTTCGATGTATATGAAATTAAAGTGTACCTCCAATACACTCGTTGAAAGAGCAAATAGCTCATCACTGACTCTTTTCCAAATTAGAGGGAAAATTAACATCAATGACGTAGAAAAGCAGCTGGGGAAACTGTGTCATCAAGCAAACATTTCTGATTATCTCTCTCCCTTTGTCAATTCTTCCGATTTCTTTTCTTAGCCAGAGGAGGGGCGCCACCATCCAGAATTTATACTTATACACTTGACTATGTGATTGATTTTTATCTTGTCTCTATAGAGAACGACTGAAGGATTTAATATATTTTATATAACTAAGAATGACCAAAGTAAGACAAAAACAATATGAGATTGAACTCATGACGAACTCAGTAAAATAGTATTTTAAACTAGTTCTCGCTTAGTAGTTTTTACTATTAGTAGAAATTGTTAACTTTTAATGCTAATTATATGTTTACTATGAAAATATTTCTTTTGGGATTTTTTCTACAAAAACAAAATTACAACTCTCGACTAAAAAATTGTCTAACTTGGCCTTGAACCTAGGTATTTGTATTCTAGTTTGGGAGCCAAAGGTGTAATAGTTATAAGAAGGTATGTTTGGTATCTACATCATGCTTTCGTCTTCCTTTTTCTCACTCATACCAAACACAAATTCTCGAAACAAATTCTGACGTGAACACTGAGGATGGAACTCAGAGTCGTCAAGGTGGAAGGTGAGCGTACTATAGCAACTATATTACCTGTATAAAATAGTGTCGCTCCACTAATAACTGACTCCAATAAATTCTCATTAAAATTCTGATAAAAGTAATTTAAAGAACTAAAATGTATTTAAAAAAATTAAGAAGACAAAAAAAAAGAACAACACTAAAGAAAACAGTTCTTTACAAAGACGTTTTTACAGATACGTAACAAGTTTTAAATAGCTTTAAAAAAAAATATAACAAAAGACGATCTTTAACAATAAACGTATATTAAAACTAATTGAAACTGGAACAGTAAGAATAAGTTCACAAGTAAATCAAGGTGAAAATGATTTGTACTCAAATACTATATTTCCATTTCGTATACATTAAGTTACTTGTTCTGATGATGCGAAAGCAATTATTTTTACTTTTTATGGTGATGTTTTTGTAACTTCTTGTAGAACTTGTTTCCCATGGGGATTTCGTGATTAATTGACATGTGTAGCTGGTTTAAAATTTCGCGAATAAAGGAAAGTTTTAATGGCATACTTTATTGCGTGATTCTTACAGTTTCAACTGATACAATGACGTTTTTGTTCCTGTGATTTATGCGCATTCCAATAGCAAGAATACTATTTTTAAGTGAAAATTAAAAGCATTTACTTTCACAAAAATAAACATCAAAATAGAAGGTATATTTGATTAGCAAACATGACCAGTTTCATCAGCTTTCCAAAGATGGGTCAAAATAGATTTTATTGCCAAGTTCAACGAACGAACAATGTATATTGTATAAGTAACAAAATATAGAGATGTAGTAAACCTTTTACGACTTTTCATCAAAAATAAACCACAACATAGAAACCAATTTTACGATCAACATACATGGGATGGATGCCCTAGGATATAAACCTAGCCATAGCGAAAAGTATAGAAAAAGCTTATCAAAATAATTTATGACAGTGTTATTTTTTTCGTGTTTGTAATCTTGAATTGTTCACCTTTTTGGTGTTTTGTTATTAGGGTGGAATCTACTTGTCTCGGTCGTATTTATTATTTCTTTTTAAAGATTTTTATCATGCTTTATTTATATTGTAAAAAATGTATTCTGAAATATTGTTTCTTTCTATAAAAAAAAGGTATAAGCCACATTCATAAGGACAATTCTTATTGGTTTTTTAAAATGTTTGATTTTGATTGGATAAACACACCGAAACCAAACAGAACCTGACAGTCTTCGGAATTGTAGATACTATAATAACATACTATATTATACTATGACTATATTATATTATTACTTATTAAACCTAGAAGGTTTCGAATTCACAACTCTCTTATTACCTTTATATGTGAAAGAAAACAAAATATTTGAAGAGATTATAATTTGAACTTGGGCTTTATTTAAATCTTTAGTATTTTTTTCTACTTTTAGTTTACTTTACTATATAAATAAAAAAAAAGAAATTATACTGGAATGGATTTGAAACAACGACACTATAGTAATATTNAGATATTATACTGGAATGGATTTGAAACGACGACACTATAGTAATACACTACATTTAGTAAAATTCGCTAAGTACAAAAGACCGCATTCGAAAAAAAAGACTACTATAATAGCAATAGCTATTTTTCAATTCTAGCGAAATTTTATTGCAATGTTTAGTAGTGATAGTTAATACTTTAAGTTGTGAACAAATCTAATTTGTCATAGTTAATTTTACTAAAAATCTACTATTTCAGTTGTTAAAAACCAGCCTACATTTAAAATAGTAAAATTTTAGTAATTTTAACTACTTACTAACAAATAGTAAATTTTACTACTCAAAATAGTAACCCAAATTAAATATATTGTTTTTTATTTGTTATTAAATATTAGATTTTCTTTTATTTTATTAAACTATTAACATTTTACATTTGTT
>JXPG01022415.1:0-24765 GCA_001015175.1 Megaselia abdita
TAAGAAAATATTTTTTTTATCAGTGTAACTTGAGCTACATGTGTTTCACTAACATATTCAAAAGATTGTTAAAACATTAAATGATTCCTGAAAGTCTATTTTTGAATGTGACGTGAAATTTTGCTGTTGCATTTTTGAGGAAACTCTAGATTAGTAGCTCTTAGAGCCAGGCATTAAGGTGAGTTTTCGTCTTGTTTCTCAAAGAAAACGAAGACATTGAAAACACTTTTTGAAAATGTAGACATATCTTATGGATTACTATTTCATAGTATTATGGTTGTTGAAATTAATTTGAATCGATTTTTGTGAGGTAAACCTGCAGATACTTTATTTTGGCTGTCATATCTATATTTATGGAAGCATTATTCATAATTTATGGATGTAAGAGGGTTTAAAAATATATTATGGATATTGCGACGATATTTTAGTGTTACATTATCTATAAAATATATTTGTATTCATGGTTTATGGACAATAGGTTCAAAAGTTATGGATGTTGGAAGATTACCATCCATTCTTATAAATACTGTATACAAACTTTCGAATATGGTATTATGATTATATGCTTGCAGCTTAAATATATTTAAACACCACAACCGTGATCACACCCATAACTATGGACCGAGAGCCTTATAGTTCCTCTATCCATAAGTTCTTCTTTGAGTGTATGTATTTTCCATAGTGAATGGTGGTTAACACTTCTGACACTCTATTTTTAAACACTCTTCTGTAAAGTGTTCGATATTTTGAAGAAGAATTACTTCCTCTCATATTCTACCTTCTTACACCAAACCATACACTTTTATATCAATGAATGAGTAAATATAAAAGATTTAATACACTGGAGAACCTAAAGCTCAAATTTATAATAAAACTCGTATGTCAATTAGTTCCTTAAACAATACTGACTAGAAATGCATGAATAATTAGTGTTATTATACAAATTTGCCATAAAATTAAATTATCATAGTTTTCATAGAAGTGTGACCAGTTACGATGATGCAAATAGATTAACAAACCGTTGAAATCAACGAATACAAATAATAAAATAGGAAAACTAAATCAATTAAAATTTTCCGTAAACCACAATCGCTTTAATATATCGGAAAAGCAAAATATAATTATTGAAATACTGATTGAGTTTTCGGAATGGTGAGATATTTGGCACGATATATGAGGTATAGCTGATTTAAAATTTTGTCCACCAGGTGGCGTAAATGTGGTTATTTTAAAGTAATAAAATATTTATAATTAGAGTCAAGGCTCCTTTTTTTGTTTTTTAATCTAAGCTCAATCACACAACGACTCGTTCAGGTGGTTCAATGTGCAGCAATGATATTAAGGAATGCTTGCTTCCTATGTGTTTACCAGCTTCTACATCAGTGCTGTAGTTTTTGATTCTTCCCTTGAATAGAGTCAGTGATGAGCAATCTACTGTTTTAATGAGTGTGTTAGAGGTAACCTTTTATTTCATCAACATCGAAATGACGTGAAGCAGTATAATGAGACTCAAAAGAAGATAATTTCTTACAAACAAATTTTGACGTGTCTGAGGATTGAACTCAGAATCGTCAGAGTGGGTGACGAGAGTGCTAGCACCTACACCAATCAACTACCTGAAATTGTGTAAATTAAAAAATCGAACATCCAAGTTTTCCCAAAAGACCACACTACACAGTAAATTAAAACCTTCAAACAGTAAACGAAAAGTTCAAGTCTAAATTGTGAGTAAACAATAAAATTCCTCTATGAGATCATTCCATTATGTGATTTGTTGATGGAAAATAGCGACGACGACAGTAATATGAAAGAAGATTTGTTGCAGACACAGTTGAGTCTTAACGTGAGAAGGAGGACAAATACAATCATCTTTCATCTCTGGTTCAATGTTAGCTGTGTTGAAAGAGAAGTGTGCCTGTGAGTGTAAGCCATGACATTGATTGAACCTTTTAATCACTTAACATTTTTATTATTAACAAGAAACAACTGTCTTAGGTCAGTGAATCCATCCATTCATCCTATGTTGTTCAGCGCATAGCCTGTTGCTTTTAATGGTATATATATAGGGGTCGGTTTTCTTATACTTGAAACTCCATCAGCTTTGAATGCAATTGTTTCTGGCATGAAGATCTTGTTAGGGTAATTAAATATATGTGGGAACGGTGGATGGATGGTTGGAAAGAATGAGTGGAGTGAATGAATTCCAATAGTTCAGTACCGCAAAGGGTAAACAACACCTAAAGAATGTGGGACAGTTAACTCGTATATTTATTGTGGAATGTTTAGTTGATTTTTCGTTGTTGTTATTTTGCTTTGTTGCTTTGCCTTGATGTTTGTTGAATGCAAATAAAGTAAATAAGTTGTCTTGTTGTACTTTGAGACATAATGAATATGTTGAGATTATTCAGGTATTTTAGATCTTGTTCCTTTTTTTAAAGTACTGTGACATGGTTTTTTATGTATCTTTCGGAAGAATTGAGCTGAAGATTATTTTTTAGATGAACGGCTTCGATAGTTTACCCTAAGATTCTATAGAAAACTATTAAACATTGATAGTTTTCATATATAGTTTTTCACCTTCAACCTTCTATGACTTCTTAATGAGTTGAAAAGAACATATGGGCTCAATCGAAGTAACTATCTTTATAAGTTATCTAAAGGAACTACGAATAAACTTGCTTGTTTAATTTGCTCTCTATAATGAGAAGATTCAAGAGGTATATAAATTATGCGGTGCAGTAAAACTACGTTTCGTAGTAGTATTCTTTAAATTTATTCTAAAATTGCCTCTTTCACAGACTCTGACCCCATCCTCACTTTGTATAATATATTAGGAATCATAAAGTCTATAAAACCCACTTTGCTTGCCCCTTTCCTAAGTCCTTGGGTGCCCCTTTTCAAAATTGTGATAAGGGCCTTATTAGTACAATAAAAATGATGTATCACACGACCCTAGATTCACTAAAATATAAATTTTTTATAGCCCATCTTACTGTTTTTAGCTTTTCTAGGCCACTGCTTTTAGAAATTCCGAAAAGTAATAATGAGGTTTTGAAGTCCTCAACAGAACAATAAAAGCGCGTTATCAAACTTGAGAATTGATAAAGATTTTCTTAACTAAAATTTAAGAAAAAAAATAAAATGGAAGCTTTCTGAATTTAAGCGCTAGCTCCATCTGGTGTATACAAATTAAAATTCCGTTAATGTTAGTTTGTAGTAGTCCCTTTTGACATATTAACTGAGCATTCCGCTATCCGACCCAGTCGATAGAAAATTTCTGACGTGGTGCTCTAAAGTAAGTTTGTACTGAGGTTCGAACTCAGAATTAGCAAAGTGGTAGGCGAGAGTGCCATCACATTGGATTCGCTCTTTTCGCTCTATATATTAATTAATACAAATCAAAGCTTACAGTTATTGCTGTTGATGCACTTTCAACTACCTCCAAACATTGTTTGTAATATCATAAGATATATACTTAAAAAAACTAAATGTGTAAATGTAAATGTGCAATGTACTACAGTAGTACATATTTAAAATGTAACATTTATTCCCATATTTCGTTTGATGAATATTCTACTTTTGAAGCAAGTGTGCTACACATTTTCATGATCAGGAAAATGCGTATTGTATTGAGTGAGTCAGATATTTTATTTGTGCAGTACATATTCGGTTCATGCTTCACACATTTTATTGATTAAAATGTAATATAACATTCCACATATTTTAAAGAGTGACTTACAAACTGAAATATGTAGTCTACACAATAAATATGAGTATGGTTCATATTTGAATTAATGTCGTACATATTTCATAGGTGTCTTACATATTTATAATGTATTGTATTTCTACCTATCCATATTCCTTGTTTAGACTATATATTTCAAAGTGTGAAACACACATTCAAAACAAAAATTCTCAGTGTTGATAGAAAAACACAGATAATTATCACTCTTTTTCCTTGGAAGAAAACAACAATATTTTAGTAAAACCGGTATAGATGTACTAAAAAAATAAATATCGGAAATCACTATTTTATGACTAATCGTCTAGTCAAAAAACAACTTACTAGAAAAAATTATCAAATTTAAGCTAATTTAACTACTAAATTCGCTAAACAAAATTGGAAAAATTGCTACATTTAGGAAATTTGACTACTACAATAATTTCACGACTAATTTTGTAGTGAAATTCGTTAAACAAAATAGGAAAAATTGCTACATTTAGTAAATTTGACTACTACAATAGTTTGACTACTAATTTTATAGTGAAATTCGCTACATAAAATAGGAAAAATTGCTACATTTAGTAAATTTTACTACTACTATTAATGACTATTAATTTTTAGCGAATTTCGCTATTTTTTTTTTTTTAATAATTAAAATAAATATGGAATTTGTATTGTATACGAAGTTCAATATTGAAAGCAAATTCATTGTCATCAATTCTTACTTAATCATCATTTCAATTATAGATTTTTTCTACAATTTAAGTTTTACACGGGTATTCCTTATAGGAATTAATATTGTGAGGGAGATTCTATATAAGATCACTAAACCTTTATTAAAATTGAACGTAAAGTTCCAAATGAAATCATATAGAGTATTTACTTTGTCACGGAAAAAAAACCAACGGTTTGTGCGGATGGGAATCGAACCCAAATCCTCTCGCTTTCAGGGCTGTGTTCAACCGCGGTTGAATTTTTCTCCGCGACAATCAGACTCATAGTGTTACTAATTACATTGTAAAAATTCAAAAATTAAGAAAAACCTATTTCCAAAAAAATCTAGCGGGAATTGAACATAGAATCTTTAAACTACTAACTCCTACACCAACAAACCTAACAATCTCTCCGATCAAATGTTTTGATCAATTTGTATTTCACAAGTAGTCTACTTCAGTGTTACCGGTAAGACAAAACCCATAATTAAAAAAAGAACACAATTTTCAAAAAAAATCTAGTGGGAATCGAACTCAGAATCTTTAAACTCCTAACTCCTACACCAATCAATCTCTTAGCTCAATTTTTTTAAAAATGTGTTTAAATTTCTCCATATCCTTTTTCTTGTTGCCATCACTATTTCCAATTTTCATACAGTNCCCATAATTAACAACAAAAAAAACCCTTTTTCGAAAAATAATCTAGCGGGAATTGAACTCAGAATCTTTAAACTACTAACTCCTACACCAAGAAACCTAACAATCTCTCAGATCAAATGTTTTGATCAATTTGTATTTCACAAGTAGTCTACTTCAGTGTTACCGGTAAGACAAAACCCATAATTAACAACAAAAAAAACCCTTTTTCGAAAAATAATCTAGCGGGAATTGAACTCAGAATCTTTAAACTACTAACTCCTACACCAAGAAACCTAACAATCTCTCAGATCAAATGTTTTGATCAATTTGTATTTCACAAGTAGTCTACTTCAGTGTTACCGGTAAGACAAAACCCATAATTAACAACAAAAAAAACCCTTTTTCGAAAAATAATCTAGCGGGAATTGAACTCAGAATCTTTAAACTACTAACTCCTACACCAAGAAACCTAACAATCTCTCAGATCAAATGTTTTGATCAATTTGTATTTCACAAGTAGTCTACTTCAGTGTTACCGGTAAGACAAAACCTATAATTAAAAAAAGAACACAATTTTCAAAAAAAATCTAGTGGGAATCGAACTCAGAATCTTTAAACTCCTAACTCCTACACCAATCAATCTCTTAGCTCAATTTTTTTAAAAATGTGTTTAAATTTCTCCATATCCTTTTTCTTGTTGCCATCACTATTTCCAATTTTCATACAGTATTTTGTAAAGAAAATATTACACAAACTCACCGAACTAAAATAAAAAATCGTATTCCATAAATAATGTGATTATGTAAGAGGCGTTTTCATAGCTATGGATATAGAAACATTTTGTTTTACAAAAGTCAATTTATACATTTTAGCATCCGTCGCTCACAATCCCTAGAATCACATCTTATTTAAAAGAAAAACAGGAAAAGACCCTTTCAAACCTAACCCCACAAGAAAAACAAGACCACTTCATTGAAACTAGAAGGCGCTTGCATATTTAAAATTCCAGTCCAACAAACAAATAAAGTACAAATTTCACTCTTGCGGTTTCTGTTAATACTAACCAGTTCCTCTAGTGCTCATCATCCTAACATAACCTCCGGAAGTGATTGCGGTTGCACAGTATGTTGCATATTGCAGCAGTAAAAACGGCTCATCAGATGACTTAATAAAAAGATGTTTTATGAAGTTTTATGAAGTAAACCGGGAAACTAGTTACGTTACGTTATATATCATCTTCTTATGCATTCACATTCGTGCCAAGGAAGCAGACGAAATCGATCCAATTGTTTGGAAAGGATGTGATTTACAAGTATTCATGAATCCTTTTGGGCGCCTTTTGGCTAGTACCTTTGATTGTTTAACAATTAGAACTGGTTCCTTTTGTTTCTTTTTGCAAAAAAAAGGGTGCAATTTTTTTGGTGTTTTATCCTTAAAATAAATTGAAGTCTCCCTTTAATTGCATTAGTTTGCAGCCGCGTTAGCAACAGTGAGTGATATGTGCAGTTTTGTATATTTGAAAAAAGTTGTTAGAGTTGATTAGCAGGGTTTTTTTTTAAATCTCTTGGTCAGAAATAAGAAAAGAGGGATAAATTGACAAATTTCTAAGATTATCAGGGATTTTTGCTTTGAACTTTAATGAATTTCTGTGGAATTTAGATTTTGTTTATAGTACATAAATAATAGTCATGAGGTTTTTTGATGGGGTTTTTTTTAAATACATTATGCCTTCGTGTTGTACATACATCCGTCTGATTATCCATCTTCAAAAATTATAACGTTATTTAATACGTTATCTTATCCCATTTTTAAAATGTTTATACATATTTTTTTTTAATTTTATTTTTTAACATTAAAAAAAAAAAAAATTATGAGATTAAATTAAAATATAATAAACACTTATCTCCATGTCTTTAAATTTCTGAAGTTTTTTCGAGAATATTTTTAAAGTCTTATTTACAAAAAAAAACAATAAATTAACAATATTTTAATAAAAGAATAAAGATAGAGTTATTTTTAAAATAACAAACAAAAAGGGTATTGAATTATTATTTATCTTCAAAATGTTAAAAAATATTATCTTAAAAAAAATGTTTTTTTGCTAACTAAAAAAGACAATTTGAAAATTTAGAAAACCAAAATGTTCCATTACTCTAAATTAATATTCGTAAAACAAAATTATAAATCTTCAGATTCAAACATGTTCATAAATATAGAAACAAATCTAAAAGTTTAAAACACAAAAAAGTACTTTACTGTTAATTTATTTATTTTATCTTAGAAAACTTTTTAAATTCTAAAACATTAAAATTTGAATAAAATTATATTAAAAAAAAATACTAACTGATTAAAAAGCAATTTCACGAAAGTTATTTTTTTTTCGAAAATATGACAATTTCAAAATATTGGTTTTTATTATGGAAATGTCTTAATTTACTAAGATTAAACATTCTGTAGAAGAAAAATTTGATTAACAATTACTTTTTTTTGATTAAATTTTTGTTTTTCGAAAATATGACAATTTTGAAATGTTGGTTTTTATTATAGAAATGTCTTCATTTTCTCAGATAAAACATTTTGTAGAAGAAACATTTCTTAAAAAAGTTATTTTTTTGACCCAAAAAATTGACAGTGGTATCCTTTACAATTTTTTTTCGAAAATAGTAAAGTTTTTAAATATTGGTTTTTATTATGGAATGTCTTAATTTAGTTAAATAAAACATGTCTTAATTTACTAAATAAAACATTTTGTAGAATTAAAATCTGATTAAAAAAGCAATTTCACGAAACTTATTTTTGTGACCCGAAAAATTGGCAGTGGATATACTAAAAAAGAGTCTGACATTGATGATGACACATTTCAAAAAAAAAATCAGACCTTATAGCACCCGTTCGATTCCTTTTAATTAATTACAGATTTTTTTCTCTCTAAGATTTCTACTAATTCTGAAATCCCTCAAAAAATATATGAAAGCATAGTTTAAAATACTGCTTGATTCGCGAAATGTGGAGTGTTGGAAGTCAAAACTAAGCATCGCAAAGATCTGAATGTACTACATTTAATAAATATGCTACACATTTTAATGATCAATAAAGCACAAATAAAAAATGTAGCCTACACAATAAATATGTGTGTTAAAAGCTGATCAAAATTTTAGATTAATGAATTTCTTAAGGAAGGTCATTGAAAAAGCTAAAAACTCTTGAACCCTGATAGAATCCTAATTAGACTTAAAAAAAAACCATAAAGAAAACTTTCCAAAACCAGACATACAACCAGGCACTATATTTCAGCTTTCGTTTAAAAAAGAAGTTATACCCAAAACAAAATATAAATTTCGAGACTGTCTCTATTGTTCGTCATCATTTGCGAAGAGGGATCTTTTGCATTATGATTTTTGTTTCTTAAATCGCCAGGATTTCCTGTTTTAAATATTCAAATTTTAAATTTATTACATATTCAAAAGATACTCAGACACAACAAGATATTAACTAACATATAAGAAAGAAGAGACGGATCGACCAGATATTATGGATGTTTATGCAAAGCTTGCAGTTTTCGTTTCATTGTTTTTTTTTTTGTTGTTAGTAAAAATGAAGATCAGCGGTTTTAGGTTAGAAAAGATGTATACTTAAACAAATAGCTAAGACTAGATACTATAAACCCTCAAAAGATCAAACCAATTAAGATACGAACTTTCACTTCCCTTAACAGTTCTCAAGAAAGTATAAAGTGTAGGAAAATAAAAATTATCTAATTGTAAGAAAGAAGAAAATAATATTTAATTAAAATTATAGAAATTACATAAATTTTCTCACAGCTTGTTTACATTTTCAATGAGGTCTGCCCCAGTTTCTAATTATGTTGTTCAGATACGCACACAAAGTAGATATTTTTATCAGTTTCATTTTCTTCGAGCCTCAATGGATTAACCATAGTTACTACATAGATATATCAAGTGAACGAATTAGATTAGATGAACGTTTAAGTCATTTGAGGCGGAAAGTCAAGTACATGTCACGTGTCTTCTTTTATTATTGGGTGTAATTGAATTAAAGAGTTCAGATACTTGACTGAAGACGATTTCACGCGAGATTTTTGATTGAAGTGCTTAATTTTGTTAACATCATTGCTAAATAGAATACATTTTATTTAACAAATTCTTAAATCTTAAAAACAAAATTCCTAACCAATTTTCTTACGGAATACCGAATGTCTCTTGAGACACTCCCTTCAGTTGTATATCCAATAAAATCAATTTAAAAATTATTCCTTATAAGAGAATATGAAAGAAGACCTTTGGCCTAAAACACGACTGTAATAAGCAGTAAAGCGCAGTCATTATTATGTTGATAGCCAATAAGTCATATGATATGAACGCCCCACATAATTATTTCATTACAGTGATGATTATGACTATATGAATGACCATATTTTCACGTATTAACTTTCAAATTTTGAAATATATTTATTCTTTTCTGTGAAATTTTCAGCGAACTGAATGTGCATAGAAAGTGTATTTTGTTGAGGAAGAGGAGGAGGATAATGATTATTCAATAGGAATGTTGATGTCTTGTTATTTCTTGAATACTAATCGAATCGATTCAAAGAAACGAGTTTTCTTGGCGACGCGCTGCGGCAGTGAAGCTAATTTATTCATTGACACCACTTTGTTAGTTGCATATGAATGTAATTTAATGAGTCATTTGTATAACATTCTTGCACTTTGTTGTTTGATTTAATAATTTTTTTATCTTTATGATTTGAAATTTTTGTTTAGAAAAATATGAATTTAAAGTTTAAGATTTGGAAAAATAAAGAAAAACTAAGACAGCAGTTGCAAATTAGCTTTGAAAAAAACTCAGATTTAATATGCATATGATAAGGAAAACAATCCTTAATATAGGCCTTTTTTTCCATAATATGAATACTTCTTCTTCCTATAAATGCTCCTCAGTTTCTTCTTATTCTTTGACATAGCTGAAATAAAAGAAGTGATAGTCATATTCTGGTATTGGCTCTTTAATAAAGATTCTGCAACTATAATTAAAGATACCAACTCTGAGTGTATGAACCGCTTCGCATATAATGTACCAATCGGTTCGCTCGGTCCACATCTATTGTCCTTCAGGAGCTGACCCCATTCAAAAAATCATATTTTTCTTAAAATAGGCGTACATTTAGTGTCATTTTCAAAATGATGCTGCACAGCTTTAGTAAAAGATATTTTAGTTTCGTAAAAAGATTTGTGTTCTTCAAAGGGTTTTTATGAGGATTTTAAGAAAAAAACATTAAATTTTACATTTTAACCAATTTTATTGGTTTGTTCTTGGAACATGTAGATTTTTCCTTAAAATCCAAGTTTAAAGTGGAATATCTCAAAAATTGTACCTCCGAATATTCTGAATCGATCCTGCAAAATGTAGCTTCGCTTTTTCGCGCCTTTTTTTAGATATGACCATTCTAGTAAACCTCTAAATATCAAAAATTTAACTGCAAGAAAAAAAATCGTGTAATCCTGACTAAATATACGAATAAATGTAACGGAAACTATGAAACTATGGATTGGATAACACAAGAGTCTTAACCATTGGTGTGGATTGAGAGGAATCAGTATCCGAAAACCAGCCTCCGTCTTCAGTGAAGCGAAAAAGTAGGAGAATCCAACCTTTACTAGGCAAATACTCAGATGCAGAAGTTCTAAATTTTAAATTTGATATAATTGTTTAATATAATAGTTAAATAATAGTTAACAAAATACTTTCTAATTAATGAGAAAACAAACAAAAATTCAATAAGACTTCAAATAGTACAAATTCTATTTAACAAAAATTTATAATCCAAATTAATTCTTGTAAAATTTTCAAAACAATACAAATTGATCATTTTATATTAAACTAAGTTCAAAAACAAAATGTAAAAGTGAAATTAAAGAAAGTAATTTATAGAATGTTGAAAAAAATATATAACCATAAAAAAAACAATCATTTATTGTTTAAAAATGTATTTTTTTTTTGTATTTTTAACACAAACATTGATTTTTAAAGTTATTCAGATTTTTGGATTAAAACGATAATATCATTTCAGAAAAATTGTTGAAATTGCAATCTGTAAATTAAATTTAAATGTTTAAAACTTTTTAAAAGTTTGTTAAATGTTATGTTAATTTTGAAAGTAATACAAATCAAAAATTGAATTTTAAAAAAATATTTTGGTTTTGGCGATTTTATTTGTTTTAAAATTGTAGAAATCCACAAAGTAATTAATGTTTTTAATTCGAAATATAACAAAAAAATATTTTGAAAATATAATTCAAATTGAATTTTGAAAGTTAAACAAAATTAAATATTACAGTTTAAAAAAAAGTAAATTATAGAGTTGTTTAAAGCAAAGTATAACCCATAAAAAACCCTTTTTACAAAAATTAAATTCAATTATAAAAACTTGTCTAATTTTAAAAGTTTCACTATAAGTTGTGTAGGGCTCATTTTAAAAATGCATAATTTTTACTTCGAAACTTTTGTGTGAACTGTAATATTACACAAAAAATTTTCGTTACATTTGTTGTATTGGTTTTGAGGGATTTTTAGGGCTCTAAAAGATTTTTTTAATTTGATGAGCTTTGTATGAACCCTGGATCTAGTATAATACGCTCATTTTAAATCCCAATCCCAAAAAAGCTTTGAAAGCTGGTAATAAGGATATCAAACATGCTAGATTGTTTCAGGCTAGAAAAAGTTGACAATTTCACTGGCATTATACATCATCTACTGATTTCTTATGATCCATCTATAACAAATCTGAGAATATTGGGGAAAAAGATGCATTTACCTCTTTCGATAGAAGCTCACGAATTATTAGAGGACTAAATCTTTGACTTAGACTTCAGAAATACTATTTACGATTTATATTGTTACTACTTATTAACTGTGCATCGGAGTCTTTGCCGACCTAGTCTTCGTCTCCCATCAAGAATAGTGAAAGCGATTTTCTTCGATGGTGGATCATGCATGTGGTATAATCCATGCTTTGCCATTCTTTGAACAATGCTGGAGTTGTTATACAACTGATATAGCTCATGGTTAAACGCATTCTCCATTCGTTGTTTTCACAGACAGGTCCATATGTTCTTATCTGATTCTGACAATGTCTACGATTCGGCCCCGAACGTAAGAACTGTTATTATGAGCGCCTTGAAGATCTTCAGTTTAGTGCTTCATTGTATAAACTTCGATCTGAGAACGCTGCTAAATCCATAAACTGTGATTAAACTAAGAGCTTGTGCTCATCTAGGAACTCCGAAATTTGATTACACATAAATCTCTCACAGGCCTTTTATGACAAGAACAGGAAATAAGCTGATTGGCCGGAACTCATCATAGGCTTTGCTTTTGGTACATGTATTATCTTGGAAATTTTCAAGCCCATTGGAAAGTGAGAATTGAGGAAACATCGGTGAAAATGTNGATGTTGATGGTAGATGGTAGAATTATTTTGAAGAATTTTAGGGAAATNGTAGAAGGTAGAATTATTTTGAAGAATTTTAGGGAAATACCATCTAGGCCAATGAATTGATGACAGCGCTAGTATTAATTCATTTGTAGTAACAGGTCTAAAAGAAAAGCTCTTTCCTCAGCTACAGATGTATCCCATGTTCCATTGAGCATGGGAAAAATAGAGCAGCTAATTTATTAGGACATAAAGTACACTGAACCTGCTCATTGTTAACGCCATTTTCCAGTTGTTTTAAGCAGAGGTTATTGTTGAAAGTTCTTGAGAAAAATTGTATCTTTGCCTTCCTTATGGAAGAAATAACTTTGTTACGAAGATTGTTATAGATTCTTCTAAGGTGTTGACAATTGTTACGGAAACTAGAAAATGGAATACCTTGGAAGTGAGCGGAAACTTTTACATCCAAGTAGAAGATTCGTAGATGATAATAAAACTTATAAAATAATGAATTCTGACTCACCATCGACTGTAGACTTTGATTCATCTATATGAGCCATGAAGCTCTGAATATTGATGTGTACAAAACAAACACCTTTTAAAGTTGACTTAGAAATTACATTCAATAACAAATTTCAAATGACGAAAACTTTCCCGGCTCTCTAAATAACATCTTACGAACAGTGACATTTTCTGCTTCAGGTATATTTTTCTTTGTATAGCTGTAAACATGATCGTTAGAATGACTTCGAAGGTGGAGCTATGGTAAGTTCAATATCATCATCAAGAACATTGGATTCCGTCACAGCTTGTGATACTCTAACAGGATATGAAGTTGCAGATGACAGTTGTGATTACGACTTAGCTTGAAATGACACTGAATTCNACATCGGTATAAACTCTTGACAACAAAATTGACTTCGAAGGTGGAGCTATGGTAAGTTCAATATCATCATCAAGAACATTGGATTCCGTCACAGCTTGTGATACTCTAACAGGATATGAAGTTGCAGATGACAGTTGTGATTACGACTTAGCTTGAAATGACACTGAATTCTTGTTCGTATTGATATTTCGTCTTCTTCAGAAACTGATTCCCTGGTATCATTTACAAGAAGTATTGTTTAGCTAAGAAGTTCTGAAAAATACTCCCTCCATCTATCGAGAATATCATCATAATTTACCAAGACATTTCAATTCAACTTTCAACTATCCCTTTATTAAGTGAGATCCATCCCATTACGCTGGCTGTTTTTCATGTCACATCTAACAGAAAAACCTACACCATACAAGTCCTGATCTTCTTGACCACTTAGGTAGATGTCTTCCTATCTCTTAATATCCCTCAGTATGTCGCAAGACAAATTTGGTCAAAATCGATTCAAGACTCAAGAATTTCTCCACAACGGAAATTCATATCCAAGACACCTACAACCAACATTTTCTGAATATTCCAGACTAAATATGAAAAATCACTCTATATATATAAATTAAGAAAGAAAACATAGAGGTCTTATTGCATCGGTCAGAATGAATGTAATGAAGGGTGCAATATGGATTATGTTTCCTCCTCTCGCCTTGAATCACTATTCAACATCAGAGTCAAGATGTTTTTGAATGGAACAATACGTTATGTGTTTTGAAAGAATATAGACAAAACATTCATAATTCGATTCATGCAAAGAATTCCGATTTCATTTCAAAAACCATCAACAAATGCCAAAGATTATTAAATTTCATAAAGATTTTTTTCTCATTTACCACACACACCAATTATGAAACTGGTCGCTGGAATTTGACCACAGCCTGCTGTTGGTGCAGATTAAAACAAACAGAACAACCAGCATCCATTTGTAGATTAAGATCGCGATGCGATGGATGAATGAATGCACGGATGGACGATTGGAATGGAAAGAAAAGAATAAACTGCACATGGAGTTAATTGGCCATTTACTTATATAGGAAGAAGGGGAGGGGGCCATGAGTTACAAGAAGTTTATGATGTTCAGGAAATACAAATATTATTTGTTCTTATGTTGAAACTGTTGGGCGTATTTGATCAGTGGTTTAATATAGTTTATTATTTATGCTATGAATTCTGAAGACGGTTTTAAGCTTTCATAACATGTATATATATAAAGTGTTTCTTTTACTTCAGACGAAATACACAAATTTAATATAACTTCTTTTTCTTTCACATAAATGAATCTTGAAAAATAACACTGCTTCGCTGAGTCTTTGACAATTAATTAAAACTTGAATCCAAATACATAATTTGTTGTTGGTAAAGCTCGAGAGACATCTGTTCGTCCTCCACCAATCCATAATATTATATACTGATCCAACCATACTCATTCAAACATCCATCCATTTATACCATACTCCGTCACCGACTCATATGCATTCACTCACTAATCCTCTCACTCATTAACATAAATACTCTCATCCACGACTCACTCATACCCACAATCACTCAATCAGTCATCTATTCATTCATACGGACTCGGTTTCACTCTTCTTTTTTCTTTCCAAGATTGTCATTTCTTTCTGGAAACCATTGATCACATAATTCTTATATTTAAACTGTTGGGCGTATTTGATCCTTGGTTTAAAGTGGATTAAGGATTTTTTATGCTATCAATACTGCAGATAGAAATATAAAAATAAAATAACTTTGGTCTAATAAAATCTAAAGTGCAAGGGAAATGTCTTCAATGAATGAGTAAAAAGGTCTCTTTCTCTGTAAATTTCTTCTAAATTGCTAACAAAATATAGTGTGCTGTTTTGTATGATAACCAACAATACAAATTAGAAATTTTATGTAATTCAAAGAAAGAACATTTTAAAAACTAATATAAAAAACTACCAACATTTAATTTTTATTATACTAATACTTTTATTATATTAATACTGTATAGCTTCTAGACATTTTAGAGATTGTACATTCTGAAGCCCATGGGTTTTTTAGAGAGTATTTTTCAGATACATTCTAAGACTCGCAGTTTTTGTTATGGTACATTTTAAAAAACACAGCTTATAGTATATCTTAACAACAAAAAGTTGTAATTTTAATATTTAAAACAAATCCTCTACATCTAATCGCGAGTTTAAAAAAAAAAACACTCTACATAAAATCGTAGGTTTTATTTAAAAAAAAATCCTCTACATAAAATCACGAGTTTAGTATTTAAAAAAAAACCCTCTACATAAAATCGCGAGTTCAGTATTTAACAAACAACAAAAATCTACAAAAAATCACAAATTTAGTTTCTTTAAAAAAAAGTCCTCTATAAAAAATCACGAGTTTTGTATCTTTTAAAAAAAATCCTCAACATAAAATCGCGAGTTCAGTATTTACCAAAAAATACCACTACAAAAAATTTCGCAGAATTCGCGAACAGTCTCGGTTTCGCCGTTCTTTTTAATGTAATATACTTCGGAACAATGGATTAATTCTTTATTGAACTCAATTTAAGACTCTAACATTTTAACTAGCAGATCTTTGAGAGAAAGGCTCAATAAGCTAAAGTATTGAAGCGCGCATTACAAAGCTTATTTAACTTTTATCCGTATCTACTATAATCGCCAAGTTATTGCTATTTAAATATTAAACATTTTCTCCTTAGGTGTACCCATACTTTTGACATGTAAAAAAAAACTAAATCACACAACGAGCCAAAGTTTACTCAAGGTGTAGCAGTGATATTAAGGAATGTTTGCTTCCTATGTGTTTACCAGCTGCTTTTCTACATCAGTGTTGTTAGTTTTCCCTCTTCCTCTGAATAGAGTCAGTGATGAGCTGTCTGCTATTTTAACGAGTGTATTAGAGGTACCCTTTTATTTCATCAACATCGAAACGACGAGGGTGGCGTCAGGTAGTATATCCGACTCACACGAAAGAAAATTTCTTACGAAAAATTCTGACGTGTGCACTGAGGATCGAACTCAGAATCGTCAGACTGGAAGGCGAGAGTGCTAGCACCTACACCAACCAACTACCGAGAATCGGATAAGATTTTCTTAATTCAAATTGAAAAATAACTTAAAATGAAAGCTTCCCGAATTTAAGCGCTAGCGCCATCTGGTGTCGACCAATAAAATTTCAGTTTATGTCAGTTTTTAGTAGTCAGATAGACCTTTAAAATTAGGTCCATATCGGATAATTACCTCTTCAAATCTAAGTTGTAAAAGGTTTACGGCAGACGGACGGACTGACAAAGCTAGTACATAAGGGCGAGGGGCTTTTCACTACTCAAAATCGTGTAATCTTTGATGGAAAACCTTTAAGATTGCAATATTTTATATGAAAATTGCAATATTTGATATGAAGATTGCAATCTTTTCTATGAAGTATGTAAAATATTTTTTGGAAAGATTGCAATCTTTTATAATGAAATCGCATAAGGGTATTTTTCAAAAATCTCTAAAAATATATTAATATACAATGAATTATAAATTTGTAAGGTACATAACAAATATGTATCATATTAAATATGTGCCATACACATTATTTTGATCAGTTCTGAACATTCATTGTGTAGACGACATATCTGAGTGTGTAAGTTACTCATTGAAATATGTAAAATGTTGAACTCAACTAAAATGTGTAACTTTTTATCGATAAAATGTGTGCAGCATGAACAGAATATGTACTGCACAATTGAAATATGTAACACACTCAAAAAATATGTATTTTCCTGATCATTAAAAGGTGTAGAAAACTTATTTCGTGTGTAGAATATTCATTAAACGAAATATGTAAAACAACATTACATTTTAAAGATGTCCTACTGCAGTACATTAAAATATGTAAGGGGTCACATTTGGTTTTGTCAGTATATTTTCCCACATTATTTTGTTTCTTCTTTCAATCCCTTAGATTAAATATTTCACAAGTACGTTTTTTCTGCTTTTTTTTTTAGTAAAATATATTTTGTTAAAATCTACCTTTAAAACAAAAATCTCCAGCTTCCCTTTTGGTCAAATATTTATTTAAAAAAAAAAAGCATTATTCATCATAAATTAAAACAAAAAGCTTATTTAAAAAAATCCTAAAACCTCTGTGTAATTATAAATTATTATAAATCCATCTAAATTCGAAAACCATATTCAACAAATACTCTTAAGAAAAATTAGTCCTCTTATAACCCAGGTCATTGTTCTAACCTCTCCATTCAGAAAACACCTTGACTTCGAAGTCCAGTCCATAAGAGCGAGAGATGAGAAAGAAAAATAATCTGCAAATGCACCCTTCTTTCTTAACAACCTAATCTTTATTTAAATATCTCAACACGTTTAAAGATTTCCTCATTCTGTCACTCGTCGTCTTCTAAGCATCATTAACTCAAATTTATCTCTCTTGCCTGCAGATAAAATCAATGTTTCTATTTGAATATGTCATCAAATCATGATAAGAGGATGTTGGATCGAGAAGCTGTACGTTCTGTGATCCAGCAATGGAACACAAATCGGTTGGATTTGTTCGCATTATCGGAACCCGATGAGAATCTTTTGTTTCATGGAGTGATGCGGTTTTACTTTCAAGATGCTGGACAGAAGATAGCTACAAAATGTATTCGCGTTGCCTCCGATGCAACTGTTTCAGATGTTATTGGTAAGACTTTCTTTTTATATTTCTATTATTATTTCTTTTTAATCTCAATCTCTTTTTAGAAACTCTTATTCAAAAATTCCGTCCTGACATGAGAATGTTATCTGTTCCGAACTATGCGTTGTATGAAGTTCATGCTAATGGTGAAGAGCGACGATTGAATCAAGATGAGAAGCCACTTTTAGTCCAACTAAACTGGCATATAGACGATCGAGAGGGAAGGTTCTTACTGAAAAACATCGACCAGAAGACGACGGTAAGTTTTTATCAGTGGTTATTGATATATATGATTTTTATATTCTTTCTGCTTATTAGAGGTTTCGTAGGTATACATAGTGGGTATTTTATGAAGACATGAATTTGCTGTCGGGATATATTTTATAAAGTTCAAGGAAATTCGAATAGAAGTAAAAACTTTGCTAAATAAATAGTTCTTATACTTCACAGAGGTTCAGGATTTAAAAGATTGTCTTTTGCTACTTTTTTTTATATTGAGATTTTTATAAAAATACATTTATTTCAAAGTGGGGAGGTGGATTTAATTAAATATAATAATATGTGCTTTTTCTAGTTCATATTTTTATTTCTAATATGGGTTTTTGTTGCGATTCTTCGATGTCTTTAGAGACATATTTATTTCTTATATATATATATTATATATATTAAAAGGTTAGGAAAATAAGTTAAACAAAATCTTAAAGAAATTCCTAAACCAACAAAAATTATAAATACAAAAATACTAAAAATTTGATCAAGACAAATAAAAATTGAATAAAACAAAAAAATTTGAAGAAAAAGTGAAAACAAAAATTACAAAAGAGCTGTAGAAACAATTTAAAAAAAAAATTAAAATATAGTCTTTTTTTATTTGATTTCAGTGATTTTTAAGTTTCAAAATAGATAATTTTTAACTTTATGAGATATTCCAAAACCAACAAAAGTTATAAATAAAAAAATAATTAAAGTTTGATAAAAAAAAAAAAAGATTTAAAATTAAAAAAAACTATACAACAAATATTTGAGAAAAAGTAATAAAAAAATAAAACAAAAATAATTTTAAAAAAACTAAATAAATAAAAATTTTAAAAATATTTTACAATCCAGCAACCAAGATTGCTAACATTAAAAAAAAAAAAAAAACAAAAATATTTTTTAAATTAATACTAAAAATTCAACCAATAAAAATCAACAACAAATAAATATTTTTTTTTTTAAATAAGTAAGAAAAAAACAATAAACTTCATCCAAACTTTAATAACAATCAATATACATTAAAATGATAATAACAAAATAGCTTCTAAAATATCGGAACTTAACAATAAATACCATCAAAAATTTGACCAAAAATATAATACAAATTAATTATTTTACACTAACAATAAAATTAAAAAAATAAATAAAAATAGAANAATAAATACTTTTACCAAATTAAAAAAATTGGAAAATCAATTAGTGTAAAATAAATTCATAAAGATAGTTTTAACAATTTATGAAACAAAAATAAATAAATGAATTGAATGAATTGGATACAATTTTTGAATCAAAAATATATTTTTCGTGAAATTTACTTTTTAATNTTTAATCAAGCTTTTCTTCTACAAAGTGTTTTATTTAAGTAAATTAAGACTTTTCCGTAAAAAATCCAATATTTTAAAATTTAAAGAAAAAAGAATATATTAAATAAAATCCCTACTATTTTTTTTACAAATTCTTATAAATGTTACAAAATCTCTAACATTATTTATGAAATCACATAAATTTGACAAAATCCCATGGAAAATTTACAGAATCTGGGAAAGATCTTGGTTTTTAGAAAACCTGGCACACAATTTTTAGGAGTGGTTCTAATCGACAGTGAAATTTAAGGTTTTTAAAACCTAATCAAATTAAAACGAATTTCAAGAAAATTGTTTAAAAAAATACACGAATTTGAAGATTGTTGGAAATTATTTTAGAAACAGGTTTCTTTCATATTCACAATTTAATTTTAAAATAAATTAATTAAATGAGTTTAAAAGTATTTGTTGTAAAAATATTAAATATAAGAAACAAAAGTTTAGAAAATATTTCAAAATATGATCTTAATTTAACATGAAATAAAAATTAAATCAAAACATACAGAAGTTGCAATATTTTTTGTTATTTTCAATATTTACTAAATCTAAAACATTCTCACAATTCTAAATCAAATTATTTTATAATGTATTTAAAATTTTGTAAGGCATTTGAACACTTTTTCTTTGAAAATGTCATACATTTTTTTTTTAATGATGAAATATAATGTTCTTTTTTTTGTACTTTGACAACAGAAAGGGGTTAAATGTAACTAATCATATGTTTATAAAAATGTCTAAAATTGGTTAATTTTCGTTTTCTCTAACACAAACAAAAAATAAGGAACTGTATGTTTTAAGCAAATTTAATTCTTAAAAGGCTTCCGAAATATGTATACAAAAATCTCGAATGGTTTTTAATATATATATTTTCTTAACCAAAAAAAATAAATTTCTATATAATAACAAATTTAAAAAAAAAAAAAACATATTTTTATAATACTTTTATTTTGAAAACCGAAAATTAGTTTCAAGCTTTTTTTTCTTGATATACATATCTTGTATCTGAAACAGAGTAATTAATCTTTCTTTAATAAACTTTCACTTTGAACTAGTTTCGATTGTTAGTTAAAAAAAAAATTACCACTTACAATAAACGTTTTCATTGAAACTTTTTTAAAAGTCCTCTAAAAATTAAAATCTCACCATCTTTCCCTAAAAATTTAAACCTCGAAAAAGGTCTTTTCATGATTATATCAAATCAAAAGTTTAAAAAAAAGACAAGTAAAATTGAATTTTAACTTCTAACATATAATATATTTTTCTAAAAAAAAAAACAAATAAGAAATATAATTTTTTAGAGCTAAGGACTATTAATTATTCTTCTTGAGATTCGAATATTTTTAAATATCTATATTAATATATAATATATTTAAAAAAACACATTGGTTTTTAAGGTAAAAACAAAAATCATAATAAATTTTGAAGACAACAATCAAAATTATACAAGTCATTTAAAACACAAACTTTACATTTTTTTAGAATTCCAAATATTTTTAGTTTTTTTTTACAAATGTCTTACAAAATGTTCAGTTGTTAAAAGTGGTATTATATTTCTTTAAATCAGGGCTTAAAATAAAAACGGATAAAAAAAAATGAATGCTCAAAAATAAAATAGTGTTTAAATTAAACATCGGTAAAAAAATGTAGAAAATAACATTCTAAAAAATGTTCCAGATAAGAATTTTGTAACAAGTCTTCACCGAGAGAAAAAAGTTTTTTTAAAAGCCGCAAATTTAGATTTGTTAATTTAAACATTAAATTTGTAGGGATTATTCTGAAGAAAAACGGAGGCTTAAAAGAGATTAAAGAGACTTACTTTACTCTCTGCATTTCTTGTACGAACCCTGTATACAATTGTTTTGACCGAGGAAGGTTAAAGAGTAATTTCCAGAATTCTTATACTATTTTAAATATTTTTTTTTTATTTTTACAAAAATGTATATTTAAAAAAGGAGAGAAGAAAAATTCGTTTTATATTATATCGTGTATTTTAAAATCTTTCTGGGTTACATTTATTGTTTAATCTTAATTATTTGTTTGATATATTTTTAAATTATTTATATTTATATTGTTTTAATTATTGAGGGTTTTTGTTGGTTTTGAAAAGTTAATAGAACTTCCACACTGTAAAAAATGTGGTGTAACAGAATGGATAGCTTCCATTTCCTAATCTTTTTTTTGGTTCGAACCACTAAATTATCATGATATCCTATGGTATAGTGTGTGAGTCTCTTTAAAAACTAGCTTAGCCAGAGTTTGAATCTCATGAATATCAGTTTCTTAAAATCTTTTAATATTAAAAAAAATAAAGAATAACTTTCTGGTTAAAAGAAGATTTAAAGTTAAAGGCTTCACCTTTTTGTGGACGATGTACTTCTTTTAAAAGTTCAGTTTATGGTGTCTGTTCTTTTATGAATAATGTATTCTAAAAATATATTAATTCTAAAAATCCATTACTTAAAGACTTATGAAAAACGAGAATTTAACAGGAAACCTTTTAAAAAATACTTGGAAAACAAATTAAATTAAATCAGAACACTATACAGAAAACTTAATCTATCGAAAAACTTAATCCAATTTATCTTCTTTCCTGCAGCCACTCGATAACAACGAACTAAATTTCAAACGAAAACTTTCCAAACGAGAGAAAAAGGAGCAGAAAAAGAAGGAAAAGTTAGCGAAATTGAATTCAGACGTGGTAAGTGGCGGTGGCAGCATCCTGACTAATTCCAGTGGCGATGCTGACAACCACGTGGCAGAACGTCTGTACACCGAACTACCAGAAACATCCTTCACCCGCTCCATATCGAATCCAGAAGCTGTTATGAAAAGGAGACGAGCACAAAAACTAGAGAAGAAACTGCAACAGTTTCGATCGAAAGACGGCGGGCCAGACACTGGCGGTACTCTAAAGATCTACGGTGAGAGTTTATGTCAAGATGTGCCTTATAAAACTTTGCTGTTATCAATCCGGGATTGTGCACAAGCTGTTGTTAGAGAAATGTTAGCTAAATATGGTCTAGATAAAGTAGATCCTTTGTTGTATTGTCTTGTTCAAGTGAGTATTCTTTTTTTTCTTCTTTTGATGTTAAGTTTTGTTGTTTTTTGGTTTTTTTATGTGATAGAAAGGATAATATCTTCTGTGCTTGAGTTTCTTTCAAGTGCATGGAAGGAGGGCTGAATCTATCTTATGATTTTTCGTATTATCTGTAAAATACTTTTACTTTTGAAAATATTGGTTTCTGGCATGAAATCGGAAAAGTTTACTACAATTTCAAAGCACTTGATGCATTTAAGATTTCATGTTATATTAATTTGAAAGAACTTTAAGTTCACGGTATTATTGTATTAAATTTGGAATTTGGTTAGAAATTTATAGTAGAAAATATAAATTTTTAGAGCTAAAAATGAATTATGTATAATTTTTAAGATTTCTTGTTTGTATCATAAGTTTTTAAATCACAAAATCAGATTTTGTAGCGCTCTGTGTCCAAAAACTGTACAACAACTATTAAACTACTTAAGTCGCTTAAAGAAAACTTTTTCAACTAAATTAATTTAAAAAAAAATGTTAAATTTTGAAATTAAAAACCCACTTTTATACTCATAGTTGGTTCAACAGTTTTGGAAGGGAAACTTTTCAATAACTAAAACAAACTACATTTATTTTATTAGGATATAAATCTGTGGTAGTTTATTTGTGAGTGAAAATAGTGAGTTTTCCTATTCAAATTACCTTTGATTAAATTATTTGAATATTTAATAAAAACATTAGAACCCAAAAGAAATCTAATATCCTATAACGTTTATTATTAAACTTCATTAAAATAAAATAATATAAATAAGTAAAAAGTAAGGAGAAATGAATGATATCTTTAAACTGTGTATCGTGTGTTTCAAATCATCGTGTATCAAATGCATCTGTTAAATACAGATAATGAAATTTAATTAAAGAGTTCATCCGGTAATCCCAACATTAATAAGATTTATGTGAGTGACTTTTGTGAAATATTCTCCATAATTACGAAATTGTATGGCTTTACGGATAATACTTCAAATAATCTTATTATTTTTACTTGAGTACTTTTGATGTGGTTTCTTACGAAAACATTATTGGCACTTTTATGTATTACTTTGGTACTATACTTTTGTTTTTAAACAAAAACATAAATGATAAAATCTATTGTGGGTATGTTCCTTAAATCTACAGAATTATCTGACTTAGACCAAACTTCCAGGATATATTCATGGGAGTCAATAGGCGATAGACTACTTTTCGAGCAGCTTTTTTAAATATTACTAGGCAATGTTTTGAAGAAGATGATATTTTGTTCATGACATTACGTTTTGTGTAACATTACTTTTCGTAACGTAAGTTTACCCTTTTCCTATGGCGATCCCCTTGGAGCTTGTAACCCGACCTAAAAAAAATCTCTTCTAGACTACTTAAATTTCCAATAAATGCTTTAATTTTTTCATTGTCAGCGAACTGAATTCCTCTTGTTTTATAAATGAGTTCCCAAGTATCCGAAATCTACGCCTTTAAAGTAGATGTACTATATCTTCTACACAGGCAATGACAGAATCTACAATCGTCAGTTGTAGTTAAAACCCATGACTTTTCATGTACCCAAAAAACAGTGTCCTGTAAAGACACCCACTATAATTTCTGTTATTTTCCCGCTATATCCCAGACATGCTCTTGTTTTATTTTGATTAGTCATCGTAAAGAATAGTTAGGATATGATCCAGCGATCTTTTTACTAACTTGCTTAAAACAGTATTGCTAATCATTTAGGTGATATTACTCCACCATGAGGAGTTCCTCTACTAACTGGCATGTCAGTTGTCCGTAGTCTTTCGCTACGCTATGACAAGATCTACATGCTTTCTGTATTAAGCCAACTTTTGTTTTGGTTGTACGGAATTTTGTAAGGAGTCAGGAAACGTATGTGGAATCGATTTCTTGAATGGTAATAGTTTCGAAAATTCCAGAAACGAATCCTTCAGCT
>JXPG01022435.1:1022-22945 GCA_001015175.1 Megaselia abdita
TGGAGAATGCGCTACAACCATGAGCTATACCAGTTGTATAGGGACACAAGCATCGTACAAAGAATGGCAAAGCAACAGTTGTGATGGCTGGGACATGTATACCGCATGCATGACGATCGCTTTCACTATTCCTGATGGGATCGCTTTCACTATTCCTGATGGGAAGCTGATAGCTCAAGTCCTCCTCCTCAACATCAGATTCTCATCTAGTTCTAGCTCTGTGACTTCCTGGTTTTCGAGCATACCCTTAACCATGCTTTCAGTATCCCCTTCTTGCTCGTGACTTCCAGTAAAGTCGACACGTATATCTTCATTGGGATTGTTAGAATTTTCGTCAAATGGAAAACAGCCTTCATCAAACTTAACATCCCTTGAAGTGAATTCCTTTTTGTGCTTTCAGAGCTTGTAGACGTTAGGGACGTATCCAGCATAACTTTTTGCATCCAACTTCCCACGATTTTTACTTTGAATGCAGGCATATGATACCTTTAGTTTCCTCAAGTCCGGTTTGTCGCCATGCCATAGTTCTGCAGGAGTTTACTACGGTTATATATACCGCAGAAAAAGTAGTTGTAGTTTTAGTAACGAATTCAGCTTTGTAAGCTGTAATTTTCTATTGATAGTAAAAATAACTACTAAGTAGTGAAAATATTAGGAAAATATTTAATCAGTATTAATTTCTATTAATAGTAAAAATTACTACTCAAGAAATTATCATTAAATTACTACTTTATCTCTATATTGTAGTAAAAGAAATAATAATAACTTCTTAGTAAAAATTTCTATTAATAGTAATAACATCACTTGTCCAGAAATAGTTGTTCGTATAAATAGGTCCAATGTAATCTATAAAAGGTGAAAACGCAATGATGCATTACGCGCAGGTAAATTTACTCTAAAAAAAATCCAAAATAGCTCAAACTTGTCCAAATTAGTTCAAAGCTTCATTATTTAACCCAATCACTTCAAATTCTTCCATTCTTAAGACAAAATAATTTCATACATTTTTAACCGAAAATCTTCTAAAAAAGGAAATATTTTTAAATATAGATAAATTTACTATTCAAGTAATGTCAAATATTATTACAATTTTAATGCTAATAACTACTACTAGTAAAATATTATATTAATAATAATTCCTATTACCATACTTAAGAAATAGCAAACATCACTAATTAATCTATAAATTGTAGTAAAAATATCAGTTCAGTTAATATAAACTTGTCAAACAAGAAATATTGCCTTTAGTACTAAAATTTAGTAAATATTACTACTCGAAACATTTTTTTTTATCAGTCAAGAGTTCAAACCCAGACAATGTAATGTTTTCAATTTTTTTGCAAAAATTTAAAAAGTAGTAATTCTTATATTATTTTTCCAGTACCTTTGAGCAAATTGAGAACAATATATTAATAAGTCAAATACAATATCTTTTGGTAAAATGTAATCAATGCATATAAATAGCTAACATTTTATTTTTTTAGAAGTTCTTTGAAAATATAAATATATTTTGCTTCTGTTAAGATTAATATTTTTGTTTTAATTTTTTGCGTCTTTTTCATATTTTTTTATTTAATTTTATTATTGAATTTTATGTTATTTGTTTTATAATTAAATGTTGTTATAGTTTTTTTTTTGTTCTTTTATTGTATTAATTAATATTAATTTGATTTTGTTCACTTATTTTTTTAAATTATTGTTTTCTTTTTATATTTTTGTTCCTTTTTTTTTTTTTTAGTTTTTTTGTTCTGTTTTTTTTTGCTGCTATTTTTGTTTAATATTATTTCTTAAAATGTTAGTATGCTTTTTTCATTTGTTTATTCAATGTTATTATTGAATTTTATGTTATTTGTTTCATAATTAAATGTTTGTTTTCTTTTCTTCTTAATTTTTTTAATAGTTTTTTTTTTAATTAATATTAATTTAATTTTTTCACTTATCCTTTTCTTAAATTGTTGTTTTGTTTTTTTGGCTTTGTTTTTTTTTAAATTTTTTTGTGATTTTGGTTTAATATTATTTCTTAAATTATATGTTTTACTTTGTATTATTAAGTTTTGTTTAATTTTGTGTGTTTTATTTTTTTGTTAGTTTTATTATTTTATTTGTTAGTTTTATTATTTAGTTTTACATATGTTTTTCTTCTTTTATTGTAGCAATTAAGATTTATTTAATTTTGTGTATTTTTTTCAAACTTGTTGTGTTCTTTTTACATTTTAATTTGATGTTTTATATTATTTCTTTAATCCTATGCTTTACATTAGATTCTAAAGTTTCATTAAATTTTGCTATATTTTTTTGTTTAATTTTTTTTTTATTTATTTATTTTTTAAAGTTTAATATTGGTTTTTAATTCTATGCTTTACGTTAGATTATAAGGTTTTATTAATATTTAAAATATTTTTCTGTTTAATTTTTTTTATTGTTTTTGTTTTTAAATTTTAATGTTAGTTTATTTGATTATACATTAGTTTCTTTTTAATTTAACTTCTTTCTGTTATTTTTTTTTTTATTAGTTTTAAATACTAATGTACATTTTTGTTTTTTTTTAATTATTCCTTCTTTTTTTCTGCCCAAAAACTTTAAATTTGAAACAGAACCTTAAAAATAGGTTTCCTTAATTTTAAAACCAACAAAAAAAAATACACAATTTATTTTTTTGTTTTGACTATATATAGAAAAAAACCTTTAAACCAAAAATAATCCTTTCAGTGCCCAAATCAACCTATGCCTATGTTTCATGTTGTTGGCATTCAGCAGCATCATCATAGATGTTCCTCTGCCATTCAACTACAAACACCGTGCCAAAAGCCAATGAATGTTTTTTTTTTCTACCTATTCATTTTCTGTAGATTATAAAGATGGCAAAAGCATAAGATAAATTCACTCATATATTCAATGGTGTGGGAGGATGGATGCTGCCATGAACGAATGGAGCTGAGTTAAGTTAGCTAGCTAGCTAGTCATTTAGGAAACAAGTACAAAGAGTAAAGGAAGAAAATTTATCCTTTTTTACTGTTATGACGTTGAGTTGTACCATAGAGTAGAGTTTTCTTGGATCGATAACCCGCTGATATCTAACCCAATTTTATCCCCTCATCTGTTGTGCTGTATGGTTTATGGTTTTCTGGAATGTTATATGCAGGGTTTTGTACACTTTGGGGAGGTGTATAGAATACAAGAGAATGCAATTTGGGAATAGAGAGTAATGGTTTTTTTTTTGTTGTGTTGTGCTTTGTTGTGGAGAAGAACTTTTTCTCGGTCGATTGATTACAATCATGGCCCTAGATGAAATTGTTCACTTCATTTCACTTGCTCTTCTTTGTTGAAGTCTATAATTGAGAGGTTTTTGTGTCTTTTTGTTTCTTGGAAATATTTCAAAGATACTTTAAAATTACATCACCTGGACAAAAAACCACCTCCGTCTAGACAAAGTGCTCCCCCAAAACATCTACTAGAATATTTATCGTCCAGATACAAAGAAGAAAGGAAAAAGAAGTGTTGATATATGGTTGCTCTTAACATGAATACAGTTTACTATTTTCTATTGAACATGAAAATTACAGACAATACTCCCTTTTTAATGAAGCTGGAAAGTTAGAGTCCATTAATAAGTCCGAATGTTTATTAGGGTGGATTGGACTTGAACAGAAGATTCAATTAAATGGGGTTTCTATTTTATATTATTCGAACGACAAAGACAATTTTCTAAGGAGTGTCATTTGAGAGATATATATAAACAATAAATTTGTTTAAATTATGGTTTACTTTTATTTGATAGTTCTTTGTAATGAGATGGTTTATGGAGCTATTTTGTGGGACTGTAATTTCAAGAAGCTATTGATTTTGTTGGGGATTATTGTGCTCCTTGGTATTATATTATTTTATTCAAGACATTTTGTAGACAAAGTAATAGCTATCAAAGCAAACAATTATTATCATCCAAACATATATGTTGATCTTAAAAAAACAATCCTGAATGATTTTTAATTCTAGATGACTGACCTCAGCTTCCAAAATTTAAAGACCTTCCTCTTTTAAGGTATAGTTTAGTATAATAAAATCTCAAAAATGTTCAGCGTTTTTAAAGCATTTCATTGAATTTAATAGAAATATATTTATTATCGTGATTATTTTAAAATTTATAAATGTAGTTTCCGAAGTGAAAGCTCATACTACCCAAAAAAAAGTTTAAGAGTTTTACATACTTTACATGTAGGTCAAATAAAATACCCACAAGAATAGAAAAAAAAATTAAATTTGATAATTAATAATTTTTATATTCCTACATTCTGTAGGAAAATTTTTGAATAGGAGAAATGTCTACATAAATAAGTGAAATACTTACATTTGTGTGGAAAGTTCTTAAAACACTTACGAAAGTACGAAAAATACCTACGCTTCGTAATAAGAGAAATACCAACATACGTGAAAGAAACTCCTAGGCTTCAAATGATGTGGGTAAAATTCTTACAAAAGTGGGAAAAATACCTACATCATAAAAAATCACCGTTATCGATTAGAAAAACGCGTCGTAGAACTACCTAGCAAATTTTGTTTTAAGAATATATTGTTTTATTGTAGACTTTTCTCAATTGGCTAAGTTAATAAGCTAAGTTTCTTCCTAAAAAAAAGTAGTTCATCCACTTTTTAAATTTATGCAATCAAAACTTCCAGAAAGCCTTTAATTTATTTGTCAAACTATGTTTATAACAGAAAGTGGAAAATAGAGAGAATAATTTGCCATTGAGTAAAAATTATGCTAAAGTTTAAAATTATTAAGTTAAAACATTTTATTCTGTCTAAAAAATATAATACAAAACGTTTTTTCGAGCTCTCAAACTATTAACAATTTTTGAAAAACTAATATAATTTTTTTTTTTTCGAAGTTTTGTTTTTCAAAATTTTATAAAATATATTTAGAATTTTTTTATTTCAAACACGTTGAAAATTTATATTATTATAATAATTTACTTGTGTCCGTTTGTCAAAAAATGATTGATTAATGATTCGTATTGATCAGCAATTGTTTGTAATTGTGTGTTTTATTGAATATTTTGTTAATTATTATTCTTGTTTTAGTTCTGAGCAAAACTGAGCATATTGACTTTTGTTCGTCAAGTTTTCGAAAATGTTAATGAAAAATATGTGATGTTTTATTTTCTTGACTCGATAGCTACTGGAGATTATATCTACATAAAAAAACATTCAATTTTTCCAAACCATCAGAAAACGATCACTCAAATTGATTATCTGACTAGTGCAAAACTAAAAGATAGGGTTTTAAAGGTCATTTTCCTCAAAAAATATAAAATCAATATTTTTTTTATTAAACGTTTTCAGATATTCCTTCTGATTCAATAAAACCAAACATCAGATACTTTTCATGAACATTTTTGAAGAATGACCCTGTGTATTCCCATATTCCAGTTTTTAGGTAAATGTTATATTGTTACTTCGTGATTTTCTTGACTTAGTGTATATATTTGAAAAATGTAATATCCAATAATAAATATTTTCTTTTCTTATATATATTTTTCTTATTTAGTGATAAATTAATATCTAGAACAGTATGGAATATATAATATTATGAAAAAACATTTAGAACAAAAAATATATACTTTTTCTATATTGAAATATCAACAAAATAATTTAAAAAGATATAAATTAAAATAAAACAAATATTTCAAAAAAATTGAGGTGATTTTTTGGGGTTTGAGTGAGTATGTTTGAACACGAGTAGTTTTTGCGTGAGTATTTATTGCGTGCGTAATTTTTTGAGTAAGTATTTTAGTGAGTCTGTGATGATTGATTAAATGAGTTGGTGTTTGAGAGTGGTATTCACTGACTGACTGATAATGAATTGAATAAGTATTTTACTGAGTTTAAGTTCGTATGAGTGAGCATTTTTGAAAAATTAATATTTTTTGAATGAGCATCTTTTAGGTGAGTATTTTACGGAGTTTAAGTAGATTTAAGTCTGTGATTCACTGACTGATGATGAATGATTGAATGACTATTTTTTATTCAGTGAGTTTAAATGGGTTTGATTGAGTATTTTTGAAAATGAGTAAATTTGAAGTGAGTATTTTTTGGGTAATCATTTTTTGAATGAATGTATTACTCTGGGGATGATTGATTGAATGAAATGGTATGATCACTAAATTTAATTGATGTCGTTACATTTCCAGAGTATTCTCGCTCGTGCAGCTTGTTTTATATTCGTCGTATAATTGTTTAAATTTAGCAAAAAACACTTTTGTTTTCAAAATTTGTATATATGACATTCAATTCTAATTTCTATGATTTTTTTTATTATTTTTATGTCTTCTTTTATTAAAAACTAAACGAATTCACATAACAAGCCAAAGATATTAAGTGACTTAGATGTTCCCTCTTCTTCTTAATAGATTCAGTGATGATATTTCATCAACATCGAAATTACTCAAACTGCGACTCAAACTAAGAAAATTCCGACATGAGCGGGCACGGAGGATCGAACTTAGGAACGACAGAATGGAAAGCGAGAATGTTATATTGAACCTGCATAAACCAACTACCTATACGTTATGATTATATTTGTATATTAAAAATGCATATTATTAATCTCTGAGAAAACAAATATTTTCTTAATTTGTGTTGCACGCTCATTTAATTTTTTTTTGAAAAGGCTTAATATTTGAATATGTAAGCTACTTATTACAATATGTGAAATACTTCCAACATTTGTAGGTTACTCAAAATAAGTATATTCATAAATGTATATTATATCATTATAATCTATATCACACTTATTTGGAGTGTGGAATATTTATCAATCGTAGTATATGAATGACTTTTACATTATAAATATGTTCTACTACAGTTCTTTTTAAAAATGAGTAAAGTACATATTATGTGTTTTCAGTTTTGTTTAAATTTTAGGTAACAACACGTTTGTCTTCTTATTGTTATTATTTTCTGATGAACGAAAGATTTGACTTTAGATGGGTTAAAGAGCGTGCTTTTGAAGATATCTCAATGATAGAGCTTTTTAACTCATATCTATACAATAACTTATATCCCAAGCCGCATTTTGAATACCATTGCTAGAATGCCTACGGAATCTACACATCTACAATACTATTTGTAAAACTACTTGTAGCCCTCTAAAAGAAGATAAGATTTTTCGGAATTAAATACTTCTTAAAAACCTATTGAAGGGATTCCACAGAATGGCTCAAATCACTAGAATATTTTTTTAAAACAAATTTGGACGAAATCATTTTTGAATTCATCAGGTATACAAGATCTTTACAAGACATTTGAAACCAGTTTCCAAGAAGTATTTTAGAATGTCTGAACTAGTATTTAAAACTTCTACAATTCTTCTCCAATTCTTCTTTCTTAATATTTCTTTAGAATACCAAAATAAAAAGGCGTCACTAAATACCTCCTGGAGACTTCTACAGGAAACCCTCAAGCGGTTTTCTACACCTTTAAAAGAGAAAAAGGATAGAAGAAGTTATCGGATGAAGAGGAATTATACATGTATCAAAAACCGAATTTTGATTCTTGGGAGAAACCTTTAAAGAGGTTATTATTTTGACTCTATTTTAAGGATTGAAGGGTATTTATTGTTTTGAGATACGAACAGTTTTACCAATACTTTAAAATAGTTGAGCTCATCCTATCTAGACATCAATATCAATAAGAAACAAAACATTACAATAACTATCCTAACTAACATAAAACTATCCTAATAAACAAAATAACAATCAAATTTAAATCTAATTAAATTAAAATAACCTGTGAAAGGAAACTATAATTATAGAAAACTGAAAGTAAAGTAAAATAAATAAGTCAACATAAAAGAGCAAAAGTTCTAAAATATGAAAACCCTTAAATTAAAGGAAAAACATTCTCAAGAACTCTGAAAATAATCGACTCCGATGAATGTGAAATATAAATTCCAAGTGAAAGTTTGCCTTAATACCAAAATTCAAAACTAAATGTTGAACAACACTTGTGAAAATATTTCGTTTTTCCGCAAATAATTTGCCAATTTCCCCCGAAACGAAAGAAAATTATCAGCTCAATTACGTAGAGGATAGATCTAGATATACGTAGTATAAATATACAAAAATGCAAAACTTTCATAGGGGAATAACGAAATTCGAAAGTTTTTTTGTTCACATAAAAATTTTCAAATATTTTTTCAGTAATTTATAAAAAAGTTTGTTTTTCTCGAGATGCAAAAATGAAAGTAAAAAATAAAATTCTGAAGAATTCTTTCCCATCCAACGATCTTATTGTGTTTATTTTCCTTTTGTGAAAGTTTTTTAATTTGTTCCTCTCGTCGTTCGTCTCTGAATACGGGTTGGGTTTCTTCTCCTTATTTTCCTTACCCAGGAGGGAAAAGGGATATCGGAAGGCACGGCTTGGCTCGGCTCGGCAGTGCGGTGTGATAAGAAGTTGAGGAAACTGCAATATATACTCTACTCTGTCTGAAGCTAAACAAAACTATTTCATTTGAATAGGGAACTGTTACAACAACAGCAAAAAATCGTAGTTTATATCTTTTTAATTTTCTTAAGTAATGTCACAAATAAAGTTTTTCATTACTTTGGATGCCTGGCTGGTTGACTGGAAGGATGTTGGCTGGTTTGTCGTGTTTTAGTCATTCTTGGTGATTGTTTGTGGTAAGAAAGTGGTTTTCTTGAAATTTATTGGATTGTCGTCGAGGCTTGGTGGATATTTATGAGTTTCATGTTAATATCATTTGAAAAACTTTTGTTTTTTATTTTTTTAAGAATATATTTGTTGTTGTCTTCTTTTTGTTTAGGATTTAATGGATTTTTCATATAATGGGTATGATTTTCTCATTTACAAAATATGGGAAATGTTAAGTTTTTAGAAGACTAACAGCAATTATAAGAATGTTTTATTTGATTGTGAAAAGATCTTAATTTATTCAAAGGACAGTCTTTTTAAGTCTCAAAATTACATGTTAATTTTAACCCCATATTTTGTATTGAATAAAAATTTTTGGCTTGTTTTTTTTGACTTGTTTTTTTAATTCTATTTGTAATTTAATATATTAGATTGTTTTATGATCGCATATATATATCTTTCGAAAATTTAAGGCAGACTGATAGAAAGACAAACCATAAGAAATAAATTCCAAAATACCCAAAAAAACCTTCACATACGTTACGTTATTATTTTAAAAAATTTTAATTTTTCACAAATATTTTCAAATTGTTAATTAAAACCAACAAAAATTATTTTTGTTTCTTATATAATTTTTTTTAATAATATTTTTTATGGTCTTGACATATTAAAAAAATATTAACATTAATAATAAAATTCAATTAACAATATAAAATTGATTTTTTGTTTTGTTTTAATATTTATGAGAATTTTTCAACTTTTAATTTTAAAATATTCATACTATTTTTCATTTTACCACCAAAAACAACAAAAATCCATATTTATTATTTTTTTCTGTATTAAAGATCATGTTTTAAATTTCAATTTCGATATTTTTAAAGAATAAAAAATACTTTTATTCAAATTATATCAAACAAATTTATTTTATATAAAAAAATATATATTTATTGTAAAAATGTTTCATTTAATTGTTTTTTTAAATTTAAATTTTTTTTTACATTTTTGGAATTAGAGATTTTAATGTTTGACTGTATATTTATTTTTGATTTGATAATTTTTTTGTTTATAATTGGATAAATTCCAGGTTTTTAAAAAAAATATTGATTTTTTTCTTTGTTTTAATATTGTCTAATATTGAATTTTATGTTTTTATATATTTTTATGTTAGATTTATTCGAATAAAACAAAAGAAATTATTTGTCTACAAATTATTTTTAATTTTGGAATTAGAGATTTAGTTTTGAAGTTTTAATTGGGTTCATATGTTTGTTCTAAACATTTTGAATATAATTAATAGGAATTTTTTTCAAATTTGAAAAATATTTGATTTTTTTATTATTTTAAGTGAATACTAATTTTATTCATTCTACAACAAAAAAAATATTATTTTCAAAAAATTATATTTATTTTAAAGAGTTTTTGCTAGAATTTAACTTTTCTAAAAATTCAGAGACCTTTGAACTTTAAAAAAATGTTTACATTTTTCGAATTATATATTTTGTTTTAAATTTATATTTATTTTAAAAATATGTAAAGTTAATTTTGTAAAAAATTTGAATTATAATAAATAATAATTTAATTCAAATTGTTTTTTTAATTTTTTCGGAAATTTCGAATTTTATTTTTACTATTGTATGCTTAATTTGAATACATACTTTTTGCAATTTTGTATTTCCACATTTTGAATATGTTTAAGTTTTATAATTTTATATTAAATCTATTCAAAATACAACAAAAAAAAATATTATTTTTAAAATATTTGAAATTTATATTATTTTCAAAGATGTTTTTGTTTGTTCTTAAATTTAATTGCTAGAACATTTGAAAATCTTTAAATTTTAAAACATTTTTTTTGTTTTAAATTTATATTTATTTTACAAATATTTGAAGTTAATTATAATAAATATTAATTTAATACAATAATGTTTTTTTAGTTCTTAAATTTATATTAATTTTTTAATTGTGTTCATGTCATTTAAAAGAATTTTTGGCTTTTAATATTGTATGTTTAATTTTAAAACAAAAAAATAAAAACCTATTTCAATAATTTCAAAATTGTTATTTAATATTTGAATTTTATATTATTTTTAATTTGTATATTGAATAATAATGATTTTATTTAAGCTACAATATTTTTTTTAAATATATTGTATTCTTAATGTTGTTGTTTTAATTAAATTGCTCTAAATTTAGGAACCTAAGAACTTTAGACATTTTGAACCCTTTTAATTAAATATTTTGTTTAAATTTTCAATTTAATTTAAAATTTTATATTTTCAAAATTTAAAAAGTTTTGAATATAATAAATTTTAATTAAATTTAAATTGTGTTTTTTTATCTATATTTTAACAAATTTAATAGAGATTTTGTTAAAGTTTTCAATTGGATTTTAATTTTTATATTTTCAAAATTTAAAAAGTTTTGAATATAATAAATATTAATTTAATTCAAATTGTGTTTTTTTTTTCTATATTTTAACCCTTTTAGTTAGAGATTTTGTTTAAATTTTCAATTAGATTTAAATTTTTATATTTTTTTTATATTTTTAATTTTAATTTAATTCAAATTGTGTTTTGTAGCTTAATTTTTTTTTTAATTCAATGTTTTTGAAGATTTAGAATATTGAAAGCAAGTTTCATTTTGAAATAAAAACATATTCCAAAAGTTTGAAAGTTTTGATTTTCATATTCTTAAAATATTTGAATGTTATATATATTTATTTACAATAGGGATAAAATAAAAAATAATAATTGCATTCAAATTACAGCAAATTTAAAAGTGTTATTTTTAATTATTTTTTTAAAGTGAAATTGAAATTACAGACATTTTTTGTTTTGTGTTTTATGTTTTATTTTTGAAAACTTGTTGGATTTTATATTTTAGGAAATTTTTATATTGCATATTGCACATTTAATTAAAAAAAGAATTTAAAATATATTTCAAAAAATATTATTTGTAAATTTGTTAAGCGTCATTATGAAAAAAAAAATATTTCTAAAATTTGAATGCCAATTTGATTAAAATATTTGTTTTTAATTTTTTAAATCCATATTTATTTTTCATTTGATTATTTTTTTGAATTTGTTTAATTTTTTAAAATTTATTGTTCTAAAATTTTATTTAAAATTTGGGAATCTTAGAATTATAATATTTTAATACTGATGAATATTATTTAATTTAAAAACTTTTGAAATTAATGAGTAGTTTTTTCTAATTTTTATAAATATTAATTTAAGACAAATTATTACTTATTTTTGAATTTCAAAATCTATATTTATTTATATTTATAATTTAATTATATAATTTTAAAATATTGATGGGATATGGATTAATTATTAAATTTAAAAGTCGCGATTATTTTTCAAATATATATAAAATAATTATAAATCAATGGATTAAAGTTTAGAAATAACGGTTACTTTCAAAAAATTTAAAAACTATTCAAATAATGTATCCTAAGAGTAGTATATTTTTGTCTCCCAAAATTGCCTTTTTTATTTTCGAAAAAAATGCACAACTTCAAATTTCTAAACTTCTCAATTTATTCAAACAACAAATTCCGAAAAGACATATGAAATTTACGACGGACGGGCAGACAGACATTCATACTATAATAATATTTTCCATAACTCCCCTTCGAATTAAATCAATCAGAACCCTCGATAAAGCAGTCTTTTTAAATTATCAATTCTTTGTTGTATTTCTGTTTATGCAACAAAAGGAAACAAAAAACAAACAAGAAAAGCGTAATAGAAGAAAAACTGACAATCTTAGAAGACTTTAAAACAGTCATCAACGCAAATCTCTTGATGAATTATTAAGGAAAGTGGACACTTTTAGCAGTAAATCCTTCTTCTCAAAAGAAGATTAAAAAGAGACACAAACTTGTCCGTATCCAATTTGCATCGAGACAAATTTCAAGCAATTAGTAACAAAAATTCACACCAATTAAGCAGAAACATCCTCTTTAATCCCCATCCAGACGGAATACGATAAAAAATAAAATAAATCCTTTGAACAAATTCACCCCAAAAAGATGATAAATTTATTACATTTTATCCCTTCAATTAATTTCTGGGAAAGGTTGGTTTTTTGGATTCAACCGACACCGAACCGACTGCAAACCTATCCTCATCTATATTGGATGGATCCTGATGAGAAAGAGAACCGCAGAAACTCCCAACATTTATCAAAGTCTTTCGTCCTTCATCCGTCGTCCTTCCTCATTTACATCAAAACAAACAGGAAACTTCCAATGGAATTACAAAAGGCAAATAGACTTACAATCACTGGAAATTAGTGCAAATCCTCATTGTTATTCTAAAAAAAAAATAACGAGAGAAAGAAAAAAGAAACGAGTAAACAAAGTTCAAGTGAACTGGAAAGCCCATTAAAACTTTTCTACCCACAGGAATAGTGGTTTTAAACTTAAACGAATCTGTTCGATGATTTTTATGTTTGTCCTTGGATTTCGGTTTCCTTATCCTTCGGAAAGCATAAGGAGAGTGAAAGAAACTTTTCACTTATCCTATAGGTTTTGAGGGTGTGCTTCTCGTTCACTTGTTGTTATTGAAGAGTTTTCCGCATATGGGATCTGGTTCTTGAAACTATATTCTTGGGATTATTTTTATTGGTTTCATTTGGGGAGAAGAATTATATCCTTTGGCAAACTATTATGATTCAGAATTTTTAGAAACTTTTATAAATCGTCAACAAATTTACTTACTCAGTGGATTTATTTGGTTTTACAGTGTGAAGATGGCATAAACTCACCTGAAAGAGAGAATAGAAAAAGTTTTTTAATTATTTTTTCACTTTTTTGTTTTAATTGTTTTACTTTTTTTTTTTTTAACTTAGTAATAATTGAGTTGTATCTTTGGAGTTTTTGCTGATTTTTTTTACATCCCTCATAAACAAAACAATAGCTAACAGCTGATGAACATCTGATAATTTAAAACAAGGTGGATTGTTTGAACCAATGAGAATTTACTTTTCTGTATATTTAAAGATTTTATATATTTGATTGGTATTCATGGATTTGTTATTCATAATCTCTTCTTTCAGTATATAATTGAAAAGTGAGAGAAAAAGACAGATTTTTTTTAGCAGAAAGGTGCTAATTTGTATAATTTGTAAAATGTTTAAGAAATTATTAACATAAAAAATGCTGATATTTTTTATTTTAAAATGCATTCAAACATATTCAGATTTCAACGAATTCAGATTTGTACTACTTAAATTTAACAATTTGTTCATGAATTCAAGTACGGAGAAAACATTAATTATAATTAATAAAAAATGAGTTATAATTCATAAACAAATTTAAAAAAATATAAAACTGAAAGTAAAATAATGATCAAATTAAGCCATCTTACAAGCAACGCTATTAACCCTCGACTGGTTAAGTGATATCATGTCGGACCATAAGTCAAGAGGCAGAGGTTCGATGTCCACCGTTCTTATTTTAATTTTATATAGTTTTATTTTTTTCTAAGCTGTAGAGATATTAACAACTCTAAAACACATATTTTTAGCATATTGTGAAGAGTTCTTTGAAATATTAATAGGTACCTTTGGTAGCCATATTAAATAAAAGGAGAAATTTCAGATGAGGCTTCATAGGAAATCCTTAAGCTTCGGCAAAACAACAAATATCTTAAATATTGTGAAGTCAAAAATTCCTTCAATAAAAAAACAATAAATACAATCAAGATTTAAATATCACAAATAAAAATCAAACAATATTTTACAATAATTAAAAAAAAACCATTAAAAAATCTAGGAAAAGCTAATACAAAAATTAAAATTCCTTCTCAAAACAATAAAAATGTTTTTAAATATGTACTAGTCTTTTTTAAAAAACAATCAACTTGAGCCAAGCTATAATACTTTACATTAAAAAAATAATAAAAAACTATTCAACATTTTTTTTAGAAGTAGAAGAAAAAAATAAATAAATCTCAGCCAAACATTGAATAGAAAACATTAAAATTAGAATAAAACAAAACATTACAAGAAAGCATACCAACAAATACAATTCAAAATTATATTCAAATATTTTAAACAAGTATAAGAGAAAACAAACCAAATAAAATAAATATTTCTACAAAATTTAAGAGCTAAAAAAAATAAAAATAAATCAGTAACAGTCAAACAATAAACTACATTAAAAAAAATTTAAATACAAATGTAAGAAAACAATGTTGTTCTTATAAAGTGTAGTACACAAGGAATATGTACTATACACAATCAAAAATAGGTAGAAATACAAATTATTAAAATGTAAAGCACATATCGAATATGTAAGACACTCATTCAAATATTTACTATACACATTCTTTTTATCAATCCCCAACACACAATTATTGTGTAGACTACATATTTGAGAATGTAAGTTACTTATTTAAATATGTAAAATGTTGACTACAATTAAAATATGTAAATTCTTACCAATAAATTGTGTGCATGATCAACAGAATATGTACTGTACAAATAAAATACTTTTACAATATGTAGTTTCCTAATCATTAAAATGTGTAGCACGCTTATTTCGAGTGTAGAATTATAGACAAACCATAGTTTACAAATACTTCGAAATATGAGGTTTTCGACTTCAACCTAAGCAACCTGTTAGTAATATTGGAATTGATGAAGGCTCTTTAAAGCCTTTCCTTGCTTTCTACCAAAGTAATTAATTTCAGTGGAAAATATCAGACTTCGATAGATAGTTTTCCTATCTATTATTTGTCTATGGTAGAATATTCATCAAACGAAATATGTGAATGAATTTTACATTTTAAATATATCCTACTGCAGTACATTAAGATATGTAGNCCTTGCTTTCTACCAAAGTAATTAATTTCAGTGGAAAATATCAGACTTCGATAGATAGTTTTCCTATCTATTATTTGTCTATGGTAGAATATTCATCAAACGAAATATGTGAATGAATTTTACATTTTAAATATATCCTACTGCAGTACATTAAAATATGTGTATTACACATTTCGTTCTTTCAATGTAAAGTTGTCAATGTATAAATTTTCGGGAAACTTTGATAACATTTCTAAAATTTAGTGGTATCAACTCAATGGGGCTTGTATCGCTTTATGGTACCTTCAACATAATATTTAACCATTCTATAAGACTCAAAGGAACCCCTGAAAACCTCACAAGATATTAGTTTTTAAAAAAATGAAATAATTTCAATCAGCATTTTATTATAATGTTACCCAATTTTTTCAAAATCTGAGTCTTGCTTCCTTCTAATTCCGGTTGGTTTAGGTGGTCAAGTGACATCGTCGCGATAAGTACCCGTATTAGACACCCTCGGCATACTAAAAGTGAATAAAAGTTGTCTTTTTGATAACCTTATTGTGGTCTTTGAAGACACGCGAAAGCTCTGCTATTTAAAATGTTAGAGTCTTACTGAACCTGCTGCGAAATCTGAGATAACGCGAATTTTGAAAATCTGTAAATTGAGTTCAATAAAGAATTCATCCCTATTTCCGAAAATATATAACATCTTGTAAGTATTTAGTACCATATGCTTGCTGGAGACTCCCAAAGTAAAAGTTCCAAAAGTTATGAAACAGCTTGAGAATTGCTCAGTGTTATTTAAGCACGACTATCTCAGCAACTAGATACTTTTTCTAAAATTAGTAACTTGTTTGCTTCTCAATTCAAGTATCTCGGTCACACCATTGACGCCGAAGGAGTTCAACCTGATCCAATCAAAAATTAAGTTATAAAAACACTTCCAAGACCTACCAACATTTATTCTGGAAATATATCACAAGCCCTTTCTTACAATTTTCTTCTCTTAACAGGGTATACCTGTTTATATGGCTAACAGGCCCTCACATTGATGTCCTACAACTGCTCAGTCCGATGATGGCGGGAGTCTATGTCCATTTCAAACAAAATTAAAGTTTTAGTAATCAGCACCATTCTAACATATTCGAATGTAACAACTACTATTTTTTCGGAGTTCATGCTAACACAAGAAGCTCAAGATGTTCCTAGCATCCCTGAAGCAGCTCAACATGAACAAGTTTCTAACAACGGTGATGAGGCTCCACTTTTTGACATCCCTGAAGAGGTTGAACATTTTGAAGACGAGGAACCTGAAAGAGTTGAAGAAGATGTTTTTGCGACCCCTGAACCTATACCAAGATCATGAAGAGGTCGTATTTTGAAGACTCAATTAGACTTAGTTGGGGAGATGTTATATATCAACCAACATACAACGAACAAGATTGGAAACTAAGAAGTTCTATGTTTTTCTAATCAATTTATTTTAATTCTATGTTTTGTCTTTCAAATGAAATATACTATTTTAAATTGAACATTTCATTTATGAACCTCAAGATATAACATCTACATACCGAATTTGAAAGGCAACTGGGGCCTATCTTGGATAGAATGATGCGAGATTTCAGATTTCAAACGGAGACAGGAACACTTGTCATATTTTACTAGACATGTCCTCTTTCATCCTTTCTCGTTTAAAGATCAAACAAACGTCTAGTTGACCTTGACGTCAGGATTAGATCTACGACAGTCTACCTAGGATTACTGTTTCGACAACAGGGATAAGGCCCTGACTTAATCTACATGCGAATCAACCAAAGCCTTTATAAAGAAATTAATTTCTTTTGCCTCTTTAGAAATTCTTTCTGGTCTCTGTGGATTGTCTGAACAATTACCTTCAACGCGGCACCAAATAGTATCTTTCTTAAGAAAAACGTACACGTGTGTATAGTGAGAACCGAACGTCTCAATACCTTCATTTCCAACGCAGTCAAGCAGACGGACAGACAAAAGAAATTTGTTATTCTAAGCAGGGTGGGCAAAATGTGGTGTAAAAAAAAATATATTTTTTACATACACGTAAAAAAAGTGTGTAAAAAAATTGTCACTAAAATAAATGGCAGTTTATCCGACAACATTGCTATGGTGGTTTTGTTATTTCCACCATCAAGTCCATTAATTTTGTAATTAATAACGTACTTAAGATAAATTTGAATTTGAATTTTTTAATTATTATTAGTTATATTTATTATTAGCTTTTATTTTTTTTTAAATTTTTTTTTTATTATTTTATATAATTATATTCCTTGAATTTTAAGAAAAAAAATATGTTTTTTTAAATTTTATAGAATTACATTCCTTAAATTTTAAGAAAAAAAATATATTTTTTATTTAAACGTTGTCAGATACTCCTTTTAAGTCAATTAAACATTTGGTTCGATACTTTTTCGAAAATTTAGAGAAAAGTCGATAAAAAATATAAATTTAAACCTCAAAATGTTTCGTTCTAAGGGAACAAAATTTACTATTTTTTATCAACTTTTCAAAAATGTTCATGAAAAGTATCTGATGTTTAGTTTTCTGGACTTAAGAACGTTTCTACATGAAAAAACATTCAATTTTCCCAAACCATCCGAAGACGACAGTTCAGAACGAGTATCTGACTAGTGCTAACTTCCAGATAGGATTTAAAGGGTGATTTTCCCAAAACAAAAATAAAAACAATATTTTTTGAATGTAAAAGTTTTCAGATACTCAAGAAAACCAAAACATTCCATACTTTTTCGAAGATTTAGAGAAAATTTAGACTCAGAAGAAGTATCTAAAAACGTTTAGATTAAATCATTATTGATTTTTTTTTTTTTTTTTGGAAAAACCACACTTTATAGCTTATCTGGCAGTTTTGCACTAGTCGCAGATACTCGTTCTGAAGGGTCGTTTTTTTATGTAGATATAATCTAAAGTATCTATCGAGTCAAGAAAACTAAAAAACAGATACTTTTCATTAATATTTTTGAAAAGTTGATAAAAATAGTAAATTTTATTTTTCAGAACGAACAATTTTGAGATTAAATTGGCCATTTTTCATCAACTTTTCGTCATATTTTCGAAAAAGTATCTATGGTTTGATTTTCTTGACTCAGAAGGAGTATCTGAAAACGTTTAGATAAACAAAATATTGTTTAATTTTTTTTTTGGCAAAATCACCCTCCAGATCCTATTTGGCAGTTTTGCACTGGTCAGATACTTGATCTGTGCGGTCGTTTTCGGATGGTTTGGAAAATTAAATATTGTTTGATGTAGATATAATCTACAGTATCTATCGAGAATCTAAAAAACATAAATTTTGTATGTACATTTTTGAAAAGTTGATAAAAAATAGTTAATGTTTTTCTCTCAGAAAATTTTCGAAAAAGTATCTATTGTTTAATTTACTTGACTCAGAAGAAGTATCTGAAACGTTTAGATACAAAAAATATTGTTTTATTTTTTTGCGGAAATTAAATATTTTTTGAGGTAGATATAATTTTAATCAACCTCCGAGTCAAGCGACTCCTTTTGTATGTACAATTTTTGTAAACAAAAATGTTGTAAAATTTTTAAATTTTGTAATCACCGAAAACCTAACATCTAATTTCTTGAACAACATCCTTCAATCCCATTATTTTGTAAGTGTGGTTAAATAAAATTCGCATATATAGAAAAGTATAAAATGCAGGGTGGATTTCATTTCATTTCAGTGAAGTGTGCGTAAAAATTCAATCACATTTTTTTCTATGATAAAGGGATAGATTTATGGTCATGTAATTAATGTCATAAATTTTCATAACAATATTATGTGCAATAATTTTCTGGTGGTTTTTCCTTGTAACGAATTTGTGTGGCTATGGTTTTTGGCATACTATTTTGGTTAGAGTTTTTCACTCAATTTATGGTGGGTGGTTTTTTTGGCATAGCTGTGCCGATGCCCCATTGAAAAACGGTGGTCTTTATTTTATTACATTTTATTGTTATGGTTTCCTTTTTTTCTGTTCTCTCTAATTGGAATTGTGTTTCTGTTTCTCTTTAAATCCGACCATCATCTTAGAATAATATTTTGATTTCGGTCCAAAATGAATATTCAAAGAGTAATTAGAATAATTTAATTTGGTTAATAAAATCAAAATATCAAATAACTTTTTGAATAACTTTTATGGCATCGTAATCGCAAATCCATCGGATAACAGGAGAGGTCACAAAAACAGAGAGTCTATAACAAAAGAAGAAAATATTAATTTTAACCACAATTTTGTGTTAATTATTTTTTGAAAACTTTTTAATGAATCTGTAAATGTTCCCTCTTTTCTATAACATTCGTATGGTTTCTATTTTCCCCTCCCTTTGTGGAGGGTTGGTTTTTACTATTTATTCTCATAGTAATTTTATATCACAGAATAGAATGTAGTTCCTTTATACGATGAAGAGAATGAACGAGAAAAGGAAACTTTCATATCTTTTTCAAAATAGTATGTATACTGTTGTATGTTTGTTTTGAGAGTTTATGTGGTTTGTAATTAAGGACATGAAACTGGAAATGAACACTTTTATTTGAGAAACCCCTGAAGCATTTGCATATTTCATTGGGAAGTTGTCATTTGGAACGAAAGGAAAGGAAAGCAAAGCAAAATATATTTATATTGCAATTACCATTTTAATATTGGAATTTTACATTAATTATATAATATTTTTATTTAAATTATATCTACAAAAAAAATCAATAATATATAATATACATAAATATATATAATATATAAATGCATGTATATTCGTGATTTGAAGAAAACGAAAGTCTGATTGACAGTCAATTAAGGAATAACAATGAAAGAAGGAAGGGAAGGAGAATTCTAAGAAAGTTCAATATTATTTCATGATATGATATATTTGATTTTGTGCATCATTGGAATTGAATTCAATATACAATATATTTTAGCTACATGTATTTTGTCGATACAGTTTCACTATAGTAACATGAATGGTTTATTACTTTTGTAGAATGCTATAAATTGCAATCAGGTTCCAATATTTGATTACTTTAATTGCCAGTTACTATAATTAAGATATCACTTTTAATTAAATATTGTGATTCATAGTTTTTAATGATGTTAAAATGTGCATTGTTTGATTCTTAAATAGTGTTTTTGTTTTGTGTGTTTTATAAGAAGAGGAAAGAGGATTTGTTGTGTAGAAATTGAGTTCCTCTTTGAATTATTAATAACAATAAAAATGTTGAATAAATAAATATAGAAAAAGAACAAAGAATTTGAATTTATTAAGAAAAAGTGCTCGTACATATGAACATTAAATGTTATGTTATGTTATGAACTATATATTGGTATTAAAAAATATGTTTTAGCTCATTTCATTTCATTTTTAGAGATGCAGCAATATTAAATAAGTGAATAAATGTTCCAATAAATTTAAAATTAAACAATTAGGACTAAATATTTTTAAATTGTGAAATCTGGAGATTTTTTTAATTTAAAAATTTAGCATTAATTCTCAATATTTAATAATAATAAAAAAAAATGTTTATTCATATTCAAAAGAAATACAACTTAATTTAAGGATCATATCTGACAATTTTTATTTGAATATATTTAGAAACGTTGTCTTTTTAATATTTGGAGACAGTTCTGATTCCTCAGATTAAATTTCAAGTAAAATAATTAAAATTCGTATTGAATCAATAATAATATTCAAACCTCAAAAGTTCCAATTAATNATTTAAGGATCATATCTGACAATTTTTATTTGAATATATTTAGAAACGTTGTCTTTTTAATATTTGGAGACAGTTCTGATTCCTCAGATTAAATTTCAAGTAAAATAATTAAAATTCGTATTGAATCAATAATAATATTCAAACCTCAAAAGTTCCAATTAATTTTTTTACAAATTACCTAAATTCTAAAACGTATTCATATTACTTGAATAGCACAAAACCCAACACTGTCTAGAGATATAGATTTACCTAATCTAGAACCACGTAAGCTTTTCACATACATCTAAGAATAAGTCGCTGTGAAAATGTTGAAACCGTTTTCGAGAAGTATCTCACATTATGAGGCTTTCAATAATTTTGAAAATACAATTTTAAGAAATGGGCTTTTAAAATTAAAATTAAAAAGCTTATAAAGTAAAAGTTTACTAAGAAATCATTATGTAGTCTTGACTTTTTCGTACTGGTTACCCAGAATAGGTATTGGGTATAGAAATTATTTATTTAAATAAAAAAACAATAATTATTAGATACAAACATTTCTTGAATTATTTTGTTAAAAAAAACTGTGTTAAAATATTTGTTGTTTGTTTAAATTTAAGATTTTTAATTTTTTTTAATACTACATCTTAAGACTACTAAATATGAAAATGAAATTTATTACATTTCTTACTCATTAAAAACTTTTATTGAATTTGATGTA
>JXPG01022444.1:0-13548 GCA_001015175.1 Megaselia abdita
ATTCAATAAAAGTTTTTAAAAAACATTAAAATTATAAAAATGCTTTTGAAATATTAAAAAAAAAATATTAATTACAATAAGTAAAAGAAAATAAATACATTTCAGGCCAAAAAGAAATACCTCACAATAAGAATTATGTTTTTATTTGTTTTGTTACTTTTTTGTTATTTAAAAAAAACTGAATTAAAAATTCCAAAAATTAGACAACGAAATATTATGATAAAAATAGTTTAAACAATTCATGAAACCGTGGTTTGCTTTTTATCCCTCTATCTATTTATTTTTTTATTTAAATTATTATTAATCGGTTCTTATTGCTTTGAAATTTTCTATAAAGATTAATTTTTTCATAGCATCAATTCAATTAATTTATCATTTTTTTTGTATTTTTTTAATTATTTATTTTTAAAATATTTTCCTAATGTTGTTATTGTTACGTTTTCTAGAATTTTTAAAATTACTTTTATGTTTTTATTTGTTTTGTTACTCTTTTGTTATTTTAAAAAACAGAATCTTATAGTTCTACTTTTTAAGCTTTTTAATAAAACGATTAGGTTTTTATTTTGAATTTATTTTTATTTTGTTTTTATAGAGATTTTTTTGAGGACCTATTATTATTATTATTTTTTTAATGCTTTGAATTTAAAAAATTTTAATTTTAATAGTCCAAAAATAGTTGAGATTTAACATAAATAATTATAAAATAAAATGGTTATCGCATTTTTCAAGCTATTCAAATTTATTGTTTCTGTTTTGTTTCTAGTTTTTTAAAATTTAATTTAAAATATTGATCACTTTTTGTTTTGTTTCTTTTGAATCATAAAGAAAAACTCAACCCATACTCTTTACAATGACAGTTTCTGATGTGTTTGGCTATGATATTTTTTAAATATTTTTTATGTTTAGAACTGATTTATAATTTATTACACAATTTAAAAGATATCTGAGATTACAAGTTTAGAGTTTTACAATTTTTAGAGAATGAAAATTACTCCAAATATTCTAGATGATTTTGTATGATGTATAGTCATCCTTAAGGTTTAGTGCTTTTGAGATTGTTTGTTGAGTTGAAGATAATCTGAAAAACAAGAATCAAATTCTAAACACAATTTGGTTGGAATTCAGTCATATAAGACAAATGACAACCGAAGTAAAGTGGCACTAAAATGTTATCCAAGAGTTTTAGGATCCTCTTTTTGCTTCAGGTGTGAAATCAAAAAATGTGTGTTCCGAATTTGTCAATGAGATTTTCAAATTGTTAATACGACAGTATTTTTTGTTTTGCTGTGGATTGTAATTTATCACAGTATCAATAAGAGTGCTTTTCAAGTTAGGCAGCCTCAAAAAGTATGTAAAAGCTTTGACATCCTATAAAAATTAGCAAAAGTTTAATTCATTTAAAATTTATTAAATTTCTTTTGTAAAAAGTATTAAAATTTAATTAACAATTAAAACAAACCAAACTATTTTTTCGGCGATTCTTTAAGCTTTGTTTGAAATTAAAATGTTTTTGTAAATATGTGTTAGTCTGGAATAGTGATCGAATATATGTCTATATAACAAGTTGTTTTTTAAATACTGTAGAAAAAAAATGTAAGTTCCAATTCCTAAGTTTGGTTTTATTAGAAAAGAAACTAAACAATTTTTTTTTTAAATATAATCTCTAAAAAAGAAGTAGTACACAATATTCACGTATATTTTATTCAAAATTAATATTAATAAAGAATATTTATTTCAAGCATTTCAAACTAAAGTAGGTGACACAAATGATGAAGTAAATAAAGCAGATCGATATTCCATAAACGAAAGTTCAGCTTTCGTAGTTTGAATCTATATATCTTTGAATTTCTGAAGTATTTTCGAAAATCATTTTAAAGTTTTAGTAAACATTTTAAAAAGCAATGGATTTTTGTTATTAATTTTATGTTAAATTTAATTATTTATCCCTACTCTAATTTTGAAAAATATGTTAAAACAAAATTAATAAACATTTTAAAGTTAAAGAAATATCTTCATTTATTTCAAAAAGTTAAATATAAATATTAAAAAAAAAAAAATATTGAATAGAAAAAAATGTTTAAATATAAACTTTAAATATTATTTATATTAAAATTCATTCAAATCAAAATGTTAAAAAAACATATAAAATTCTGACATTTAACAAATTATAGTTTGAATCTATATATCTTTGAATTTCTGAAGTATTTTCGAAAATCATTTTAAAGTTTTAGTAAACATTTTAAAAAGCAATGGATTTTTGTTATTAATTTTATGTTAAATTTAATTATTTATCCCTACTCTAATTTTGAAAAATATGTTAAAACAAAATTAATAAACATTTTAAAGTTAAAGAAATATCTTCATTTATTTCAAAAAGTTAAATATAAATATTAAAAAAAAAAAAATATTGAATAGAAAAAAATGTTTAAATATAAACTTTAAATATTATTTATATTAAAATTCATTCAAATCAAAATGTTAAAAAAACATATAAAATTCTGACATTTAACAAATTATAGTTTGAATCTATATATCTTTGAATTTCTGAAGTATTTTCGAAAATCATTTTAAAGTTTTAGTAAACATTTTAAAAAGCAATGGATTTTTGTTATTAATTTTATGTTAAATTTAATTATTTATCCCTACTCTAATTTTGAAAAATATGTTAAAACAAAATTAATAAACATTTTAAAGTTAAAGAAATATCTTCATTTATTTCAAAAAGTTAAATATAAATATTAAAAAAAAAAAAATATTGAATAGAAAAAAATGTTTAAATATAAACTTTAAATATTATTTATATTAAAATTCATTCAAATCAAAATGTTAAAAAAACATATAAAATTCTGACATTTAACAAATTATAGAAAAAATCGGAACTTTTTTTAATAAATCATGAATTATAAAATTATTAATTTAAAAAATATAGAGTTCAACTAATTTTCAAATAGAAAAACAAATTTATTTATCACAATCAATAATTAAAAATATAAATTTCAAGAAGTAAACAAATATGAACATTTTATTTGAGATTTTAATATATTAACTTTAATTCCAAAAATGTAAAAAATAAAATATTTTTCCTTTATGTTAATGTTTGTTGTCTTCAAAATAAAATATCCAATTCGAAAATTTATGTTTAATTGTAAAATTTAGAAAAACAAAAGTTCCTTACCTTAAATGAATATTTGAAATATACTTTTAAAAAACGTTATGTTTATTTATATAATCAGAAATTTTTGATTCTTGACCTTCAAAACTTAAACAAAAAATGAAATTAGAATTTTTAAAAACATCTTTAAGTTTTTTTGTTTTCTTTTTGTATATTTAACGTTTTTTTATAACGCAACGATTTTAAGTAACAGTTATTTATTGAATATTCTGCAATTTCTCGGTTATGTTATTTTTCGGGTATCGTTACTGCAAAAGAAAGCGTTTTTATGCTTTATCGGGTATAGTTTTATCGTTACTTTTACTACTCGGTTTTTTTGTGTCGAGAGAATACTTATTTTAGATACTTTTTGAAGAAATTTTAAAATTAATATTAACAACAAAATGCTGGAAAATAACTAAATTAAATACTAAAAAAAATTACTTTCAGAAATCAACAATCAAAAATTCCGTAAACCGCAGCAAACAAAGATATCGCCAAATAAAAAGACGGAGGAGCTTTTGTTGAATCCTTTCGCGTTGAAGCAAAAAGAGCCAAAGAGAAGTTTCCCATTAGTTTCAGAATACGACAAACCCAGCAGAAAAAAGGAGATTTCTCCAAATAAGAAGCTACCAATGAAATCCTTCGATTTGACAGATGATGAACCAGTAATTACCTCAGACTCTATATCAAAAAATTTATCAAAGATAAGAGAGTCCGTGACTGCAGCAAAACGATCCCAGCATCCCATTTCTCATACTAACCTTCCTCCCAATACTAACCCCCCTTTAGCAGGCACTTCACAAAGAAAACCTAAGAAAAGTAGGTTCAGCAGCCCAACATTCCCAAAAGCAGGAGTCATAGAACCACCTAAGTTTAACACAATTTCAGTGTTTGATATTATAAACGATGTCAATAAAGAAATTTTATCTTCACGTTCTCGTTCCCCGCGTCGTAGAGGTAGATCTCCATCTCCAAAGAGAAAAATAAATCGCGATGAGAGATTCGGAGATCGGCCTTCTTCAAGAAGTACTACGAGACCGCCAACTCCTCCGTATATGAGAGGCGGAAGGAAGCGTTCTCCTTCCCCCCGAACTGAATATCAAATGACCGCAAGAAGAATTGAGCGCAACATTAGTGAACATAATACAAGAAATGACGTCGATTTTAGAGATATGCGTTTTTCAGTTAGAAATGACCTCTCTGCTCAGGAAAGACAAAGCATAAACGAGAGAGAACAACGAGGAAGCATCTTCAATAGATTGGGTGGATCGTCGTCGCATCATTTGCCTTCTAGTCCGCCTAGAGGTGCTTTTCGCGACGATGTTTTCTCTAGACGCGAACGAATGGAAGATATCAATATGAGAGATTTCCCGATGAGAGATTTTCCTGTTCGAGAATCTAGAACTAGAGATAATTATCCTCCCATTCGAGAAATCAGAGACGATTTTCCAATGCGAGAAAATAGAGATAACTTTCCACCCATTCGGGAAATTAGAGACGATTTCCAAATGAGAGATGACTTTCCTCCACGAAATAGAGATCCATTTGAAATGCGTAACAATATACGGGATAGAGATGATTTTAGAGATAGAAATACATCATTGGATAACAATTTTCCTCAAAGAATGAATAACAATGTTGATCCATATGACAGAGACCGCAGACAACTTCCTCCTAGGAATGATTTTGATTCTAGAAATCATAGTATGTTTACTGTATCTAATCCAAGAAAAGTTGATGAAAGGAACTTTATGATGCCAAGTCCACCAAGAATGGTCCCTCCACCGGACTTCGACTCAGATAACAGAAACCGTCATGACAACGGTAGACCCAGTGTTTTCAATAGATTACAATCGTCAAGCAGAATTCATTCGAATGATTCTTCTGGAGGATATTGGGAACAAGGTGGTAATGGTGAGTGTTTTTTGTTATAAATTTTATTTTTTGTTATAGAGATATTTGTTTAAATGAATTCAAAAAGTCTAAATCTAAAAATAAAAAAAAAAAGGATTTCAAATTGTTCAAAATATTTAACTTTAATCTATTGAAAATTATCCATATTTTTAAAATATTATTTTTTTAAAACTTGTTTAACTTTGGAAAAATATTCATAAAAATGTTGTTCTAAATTAGAAACAGAACAATATTTAACAAGTAATTTAAATATTTTAATAATTTATTTCTTTAATTATTTTTGTTGTTGTTTGTCATGTTCATAAACCCAGGAGAATCTTGATAAATATTAAGCTATAAAACTGAAGTAATAAATAAGTCCTAAATAAGGTCAACAATTTTGAAAAAAATCGCTAGCGTGAACTTTTTATTTAATTGTTTGCAAAGAACTTTTCTATGAATAATGTGGCTAAACAAACATTTGTTAAAGTTTTCAATTTTGTTTGTTTAATTTATGTTTAGGTGATGCTTAGTATAAAATAACATAAAATTGCTATATTCAGAGTAACATTTACGCATATTCAGTTGTTGTTTGTTTAAAGGTTGTTGGGGAATCTCTTAATGCTTTAACAAATAGAAATTTTTACTTTAAAACTAAGTTTTCCAATAAGTCTTTAAAATTTATGAATTATGCAAACAAAACATTGCAAGCTAAATAAAACAAATTGAAATTTTTTTAAATATTAATATTTTTAATTTAGAAAACAAAATGTTAATTTAAAAAATATTTTTTCAAATTAAAAAGCAGAATGCTAGATTTTTTCTTTGCAAATAATTCAAATTTGAAAATAGTATAAAATTTGATTAAAAAAAAGTTAAAAATAAAAAAGAAATAAAAATTAACATATTTTGAAAATTTGAAGAATAATTTAAAAAATTAAACAAAATACTTGAATAAGAAAACAAACAAGATTCAATAAGAATATTGTGAATTATATTGAAATAAAATATTTCTTTAACAAAAATAATCAAAATTTATGTAAAGTTTTCAAAGCAATACAAATTGAACGTTTTAGATTAAATAAAGTTCAATTACAATTTTTTTTTTTTTTTCGAAAATATGAACATTTTTAAGTATTGAATTTTTTTCGAAATTTCCCTAATTTACTTAAATAAAACACTTTGTAGAAGAACAATTTGATTAAAAAGTCAATTTCACGAAGATTGTATGTTTGATTAAAAAATTTGACAGTGGTAACCCTTTGCATTTTGTTTTTCAAAAATATGAAAACTTTAAAATATTTTATTTTTTACGGAAATTTCTTAATTTACTTGAATGAAACACTTTGTAGAAGAAAAGTTGAATTAAAAAGTCAATTTGACAAAAAAATTTATTTTTGATTCAAAAAAATGGTTTTTTGCATTTTTTTTCGAAAATATGAAAATTTAAAAATATTTGTTTATTATGGAAGTGTCTTAATTTACTTAAATAAAACATTTTGAAGAAGAAAAATCTGATTAAAAAAGTATTTAGCAATTTTTTGTTTGAAAATTGTATAAATCCACAAACAACAAATCTTACGATTCGAAATATAACAAAAAAATGTTTTCGAAAATAATAATACAAATTGAACTTTAAGGTAAAATAAAATTAAATAATACAATTGAGGAAAGAATTCTTTTTAAACAAAGAAAATACTATAAAAAATAACATTAACAAAAAAAAATTCAATTGTAAAAACTTTCACTATTAGCTTTGTTGAGCTCATTTCGGGTATTTTTTTGGATCAGTAAAGTTTAAAAGAGATAATTTTTACTTTCAAATTTTTGTAGGAACTGTGATATGCCCATCCCAAATATATTTCGTTACATAAGGCTTTTTTTTAATTTGTGTTGAGGGATTTTTAGGGCTATAAAAGGCTTATTTTTAACTTTGTATCAGCCCTGTATATGTATTAACGCTTTAATCTTCTAAAATATGTATAAAATATCAAATCAGAGAAATATTGAGTTTTTTGTTTTGTATTTGAATTATTGAAAAGATTTGAAAGTAGAATTTCAATAGCAAACTTCAAAACAACATTATGACGACAACACAATTAAATTTTAAAGGTAACTTCAAATAAAATTGAGCTTGATAAAAAAGAAACATTAAATTATAAATGTTTAATATTATTGTATTAAAAAACTTAAATAATTTGTATACAAAAATAAATACTAATCTACAATCTTCCAGTTCCAGGACCAACACGAACTCCTTCACCGCCTCCTCCACCGATATATAATCCAGAAGACCACTACAATGTTGAGCCAAATAATATTAAAAACGATAACATCAGTCAACACTTTGCATCGGACCTTCCTCCTGTCGATTGGCAAAGTCTTCCTAAAATACGTCCACCGAGTACAATGGTGGTCGATGTAAGACAACCAGTGACTTCTTCGGTTTTGAATTTTGAGGAGGAGGACTTTTTGTTAATGATTAGTTGTGAAGACGAGAAATCTTTTCTCACAAGTCAAAACTGTTCTCAAATATTGGACCATCTCGAGATGCTGAGTAGTTTTGAATTCAAAAACACCGCATATAAAGATGAATGCTTGTTCATTCGAACCACCAGATCCAAAGGAGAATGGGTTTTGAAAGTCGTAAAAACTAGTAATTTGCGTTCTTGTCCGAAATTGACTGGCGAAGTTTGTTTAGGGGCTTTGCCCAGCAGTGAACCTTATCAAGTGTCGGTTAAAATAATTAGTTCCTTAATGAACAACCCTTTAAAGGCATCTAACTTTTTCGATATAGTAGAACTTATCCAAAACCTCCTTGCTCAACATCCGCGTTACTGTAGAGTGGTAAAACAGAGTAACATTACATTCTACAGGAATTCCGTTAACATTGATTGCTACCAGGACTTAGACACTGCCAAACAATTGAAAGACATTATCTCAACAATTCGGACCGAGGGCAAAAACTGTCCGAAATTAGCGGCTTATGTCGATGGAGATTTGATCGATGTAATCATGACTTTGGACGCTCAGTTGAAGAAAGTTGGGGTTATAATGAACTCGATTCGATCTACTTATACAGACATGAATGTGAATGCTTGGATTATAACTAGTGTCAACTTTAGTACAGGATTATTCCATATGAAAATTCCTGTTCGTGATGCAACTCTTATTTGCAGAGAAAATTTGCTTTTGAATATTAAATGGCATCCAAACGGGCGTGGAAGGCTAGTTTTTGAGTTCCTCGACAAGAGGATCGAAAAAAGAATATTAATCAGTTTGAGAAACTGAGATTTTTTTTTAGTTACTTTTTTTTATGAAGTATTGTATTATGTTTGCATTGACTTTTGTTCCTTATTTGAAAATAAAATTTTGAAAAATAGGATATGAATTTGAGTATTTCTTTGGGGTCATTTTTCTTTATTATTTATATTTTTTTCTGTGTTTTTGGAAGAGAAAACATTACAAACAACTTTTGTTTCAAATAGTGAGATTTTGATAGATTTTTAGAGAATTTAAGATTGGGCTAATAAACAATGTTTAATTTTTTTATTTAACATTTAAAGTTTTTTAAAGACACCTTTTACTTTTATAGAGAAATGTGATAAAACTCAATATATAATATTGTTTTTCGTTTTTTTATAAAAAACCAAGAAAAGTACATACTAAATAACGAACTTTTAACTATCGTGTCTTACATTATAGTAAATTCTTTTCAAATGTAAATAACATAAAATTTATTTTTCTTTAATGCATTTTTGCAGTTGTTTTACAGCATATCATTTATTATCTTAAATTAGTATCAGTCTTAAAGTGAGATCGTTTGCTATTGTTTCTAATTTATTTACCAAATTTGTTCATAAAAGCTTGTACACTTTCATGAGACATTTCCTTTCAAATCTTCTTAATTTTTCCAATTCATTAGGTGAAATATTAAACGAAGAGAAGAAGGCGTAACCGATGGCTGGACAAAATATTTGTGGTATATTACTAATTTTCATTTTGTCGATAAATTGTAATGGAAAGTAGTTTGCAAAAATAAAAATTCTAGGAAAGAGTAGGTATTTCTCCTACTTTCCAGCGTAGCTTTACCTACTTTGTAAGACTCCTGTTTTTGTAGGAGTTTCTACTACACATAAGACATATATACACACATCTCAAAATTAATAAAAAAAAATACTATTCAGAGTTTAAAGTAGGAATTTTATCTACACCTATAGGTATATTCACCTTTACTTTTGTTGTTAGAATGGAAAATCGACCTTAAAAAATAAAAAAAAATAAAAATTTGTATGAACCTTTTTTCAACATATTTTAATTGGTATCCGTATTTTAATGAGTAACTTTTACACTCAATTATAGCGTACTCAATAAATGTGTGATTTGATCAAAGTAATGTGATCAAAAATAATGTGAAAACAAATAAGTATCGTTTATATTTTATATGTGTTTTACATATTTAAAATATATTTTGTTACTTCCTATTTAAAGAGAAAATATTCCGAGTGTGGGTAACATATTTTGAATTGTGCAACATACATTTATAAATCATATAAAATACTAGTTGGCGCAACGCACCTTTTTCCATTACCTCATTTTTTTCTCCAATTGGTTCTCACGATATCGCAATAAGATCTACATTATATCATTTGCGCATCACGCAAAGAGTTTTCGCATTTATGCAATGATAAAAATCTACCGACTTTTTAATGACTCTAAAATCAATCCTGGTTTGTCTTCGGCTTTAGCCTTAGTATACTGAAAAACTAAATGTTTTCTTTAAAATAATTTTTATGTTTTTTTTGTATTTTTCAAATTGGCATCACATAAGCTTATTTCCAGCAAGGAAGATCTGGGACAGGTCATAGGTAACTTTTCGTAAGGTAAGGTCTGAAAATTTAGTTTTTTTCTTTATGATATTCCACTTTAGAACATAGACAAATGTGGGTATCGTTGGATGGGGAATTTTAAGAGGAGTCAAAAATTTATGTATAATCGATTTCTTGGATAGGATTCCAAGATTCCAGAAACGGTTCAAATCGATTTCGAACAAACTTGAAGGACAATTTGCGCGAAATCTGGAATATACGATAGTTTACATTTCTTGACCTGATTAAATGGGCAATATTGGAAATTGTTGAATATCGATAGTTGGGAGAAGTTGCGTTAAAGTTTCTTAATTGGAAAGGTTTTCAAGATTCCAGAGAAAATCCTTCAGCTTCACCCAAACAACAAATACCCTAAATATAAAAAAAAAAATCAGAAACAGCAAAGTCAAAAAAAACGAAAAGAACTTAAATAAACAAATATTTAACAATAGTTACAAAAAATCATAAAAAAAAATAATAAACAAAATCCAAAAACAACCGAGGCAAACATTAAAACTCTTTCCTCAAAACGATAAATATTCTCAAGAACTAAAATATAATTACAAACAAATTTTAAAAAATAATTACAAACAATAACAAAAAATACAATAAATGTAAGAGTTATTTCATCAAAACAAGAATATCAAGAACTAAAAAACAAAGATACATAAAAAACAAATTTGCAACAATTATTAAAAATAAATTAAATACAGAAAAGCATATGTAAAAATTAAAAGTTCTTCATCAAACCCAAAAAAAACTATTTTACAAATAATTGTAATGGGACTAAAAAATATAATAATAACAATTAATATTATTTTACTATTTAACATATTTATTTAAGAACAAGAAAATTTTTTTTAGATAATCAAGTATTCAAATTTTTACCAAAATTAGCTTTAAATGCTTTAATTATATCAAACGAATTTACTAAACTGTATATGCTCACAAGACTTAGTTATTGTGAAAGTATATCCATTCACGTTGTTGTTCGACCGAGGTCCTTGGTTTTAGCAGAGTCTTACTTCGTGAGATTTTGACTTCATTTAAAATAAGTTAACAGAAGTTTCTTCACATCTAGTTATATATCGATTACGGCTGGAGGCTTACCATAGTCGAATTAGATGATATAATTGTATTGCCATAAGCTGATCTGGTCGCATTTTGCTGTGGTGGAGGTCGATCTCTTGTTGATTGACTTGACTGTGTTACAGGAGTTCAAAAGACGTCGCATTTTAAAAAACCAAAAAACATAAAATTTTAAGGCCTTCACAACCGCATTGATATAACCAATAATTAACAAACAAACAACATTTATTAACAAAATAGAACAAGAAATCAACTGAAATAATACAAAAACCCAGAGATCTGAGAATGTTCATTGATTGCGACGACTAGAACAGGGACAGGGTATTTCTGTTTTTTACAGGCTTTCCTGATTTGTCCGGCTGTTGGAAATGGTTCATCCGCTTTGATGATAATGATCCTGCAAGTTGGAATGGTTTTCTTTGGCTGGAAGGTGCTAATTTTATTTTCCGGATATAAATCAAAGACTATTTTAATGTCTTGTCCTTCGTTGCTTTCATCCTCCAGATCGTTTTTTATTTCAATAAACTGAAGTTTTTCAAACATTTCATGGAACCTTTTGTATTCGTCCTCGATCAACAGTTGATTTAGAAGGCTTTTGTGGAAAGTGTTTTCTGAAAGCTTTGTCCTTTTCGATTTCCAGTTTTTGTCTTCGGTTCTTTTCCTTTTCACAACGACTCTTTGGTCAAACTTTAATAGTTCCCCGTTTTCTTCGACATCTTCTTTCTTAAGATGACTTACCCTAGAGTCCTTAATGTCCTTTACTTTTTCATAAAACTTACTTTTGACTTCGTCGAAGTGGATGGAATTTGACACAAAGTCTGGAATGCGGTATTTTCGATCCAAAGATTTCCTGAGTACTTCAAAAATGCAATCTTTGGAAGTAGCGTTCGGGATAAAGTCTTCATTGTACGGGATAAGTATTGAGCTTTTAGACAACATGCTGAAAACGAGATACGTTTCATGACAGTTGTCATTACCTATAAGGAGGATATAGGCTTCCTCGAGGGAAATTGGACGGTCATTGTTCCTGATTTCTAAAATGTTCTGTTGGAAATTTATTTATTAAAAAGAATTCATTTAACAAGAATAAGAAACTTACCGTCTCAAAACCATACAAAGCATCGCAGTAATGCAAGTAATCGAAACCATTCGCACTGTAATTTGTAAAGTGTCTGTGAACCTTATCGACAATCCGGACCGCTTTTTCGTATGGATCCCAGACCCCCAAGGATTTCCTGGAAATTGAGTTCACTCTTGGAACCGATAGTCTGTAAACTAGATCATCTGGAAAGAGGGACAGATTGAAATTTGTTTTCAGTTAGAAAATCAAAATTATTACCAAAAACTTCTTTCAATCCTTGAGACTGTTGTTCACTGCCATCGGCTTCTGTCACTTTCAATCCGAAGCGTTTTTCTACATACTCGAACTTTCTGAACTTGTGAATCTCCTCCGCTGGGAGTCTTTTAGCTGCCTTAATAGATAATTCCAAATTCATAAGGAAAATAGATCGAAGGGACGGAATTTAGGAAATGTTTTATTTTGAGGAAAACATACTGGGAAAAATAGGTTTTCGATAGTGGGAAGTTGGCTCCTTGTACATGATATGGCCAGATGGTTTTTGAGTTTTCTGTTTAATTCGTTACGAATTTTTTTTATCAACAACTGTTGATAGAAGGGCCAAATTAAGTTACTATTCAGTTGAGATACAGACCTGCCCAAGAAGCATTAGCGATTTCTAGACTATACGTATTCTGTTCTACTTGAGAATACCTAACGTGTTAAATGCTTCTAAAATACCTCTTTAAGATGAACTTAAAAAAAGTTCGTCTCGGAATACATAATGAAGAGGTATTGTTCACCGCTAAAAGTAGTTTATAGAGCCTTTGAATTACCTTATTCTGCGGTAATAAAGGCAAAAACAATCGAGTGGCGTGAACATTAAAGTTAACACTAACAATATTATTTGATATAGTTTTCCCTTTTACTCTTTATTGGAAGAATAATTTTGTGACTCACCAGCCAGAGGTGGTCAGTAATGGTAATGATTTCTGGAGGAATTATTATGTTCTCTTATCTTCTTGACCTGCATCAGTTATCTTGGTCTCTCAAGAAAGGACGGGACTGTATATTTCATGAACATTCGATTGTATCTATTCCTTTTTGCTGACACACATTTTAGGTTACATATGGAGGACATATACACTAATGACAAACGCATTGACTGAACTCAAACACACCCAAACATACATAGGGAATCTATATCTCTATAATGCTACTTGTAAACCTACTTGTAGCCCTCTAGAAGAAGGTAAGATTTTTCTGGATTAAATACTTTTTAAAAACATATAGATTTATTCAACTACAGATATACATATCATCAGTTCGACAAAAAGTACAATACAATTATAACTTAAAGCTAATAATTACTTAACCTAATAATTATTTAACATAAGATGCTTTAATTTGTATTTAATTTGGACATCGAGTAAANGATTAAATACTTTTTAAAAACATATAGATTTATTCAACTACAGATATACATA
>JXPG01022449.1:0-11079 GCA_001015175.1 Megaselia abdita
CCAGTTTGATCTTTGAATTCTAGAGGCGTTTAAAAAAAAAAAGTACATGGAGCTCACTAGGAAAGTAAGAAGTGGGACACTTTTTTTTAAATTTTTTTTTTTAAACTGCAAAATAACAAACAAAAATATAATCATTTTTTTAAGATGCGACCCGACTTATATCAGTTCCTATATATATATAGTATCAGTGAAGTGTTCTTAATAATATTTTTGTAGACCGTTGTTAATATCAATTATAATGAAGCTTATGGGGAAAGTTTTTTGTTTATTTTCAATTTATGAATATAAAAAAAAAATTATCAAAATATAACATTTATATTGAAATTTAGAGAAGAGTTTTAGAATTTAAAACAGTTTTCTACTTGAAAAAATTATATAGGATCAAAAAGAAAGTTTACAAAAAGTTATTAAAAAAGAAATGCTCAAAAAATTTGAATTGTAAAAGCAAATTTCAATAAATGTAAATTGTATTTTTTGAGTGAACCTTTCTAACTACATCGTATAAGAAAGCAATTCAATGGATAGTAAACGTATAAAAATGTTTTATAATCCGCAACTTAAGCTGTTATTGCTGTTGTTTGCACATGGCAATAACATCATATGTTTCAGTTGGTTGTTGCGATAGGTTCTGATGTACATCGTATAAATACAATACACACAGTATAAAAAAAGAACTTTTATGTTACATTAAAAATGATTTATTTTGCTTTATGTTATTTTGTTTTCTATTCTTGTAACTGCCTCATACTATCTGCAAAGATAAAAGGCAGACAAAAGTTCTTAGCTCTATCTAACTCTTGTATCAGCTCAACAACTTTGATTTCTTCCACCTTTGTAAATTGCCAGGCAATGGACGGACGGCTTCTTGGTTCTTGGAAAAATATTAAATAGATGAAATTTATGGATTTACGGTAACAAAAATTCATGACTTAAATCACACATCGACATCAGCAGCAGATAAAGATGAATAATATATGGGGGAGTCTGACTGAAAGCCTTGTAGTCTGTTCTTTCTTTTATGGTAAATATACCTAGTGCAATATGTGTTCTTCATCAGCTACATCTGCCTAAGGTGTGAGATTTATATATGGAGGCGAGACGGTTATAAGAATTAAGAAATATATCTTGTGTTTGCATAGCTTTAATGATTGTATTGAGTTAAGAATTAGTGGCAGCGCACCTTTTAATTGCATGCCCTAATTACTTCCGCCATAGGTAATAAAAATTCAAATTTTTATATATGTTGAAAGTAGCTTTGCTTTCATAATAAATAATTTAATATTAATATATGTGTTTGTTCAAAATAATTAAAAATTTGTATTTACAATAATTTTAAGAGATCTTTTTCTCAGCATACCCGATAGGTGACGTCTGGTTCGTCGTGGTGTAAGGTTGAAGCACTTTTAATAGCCAGTATCTAAACCGCTACCCATCAAACAATTCAGATGACCTTAAGAAGTCTTGTGCATGAAATGAACACTCTTTGCACTAGACCAATCAGCCAACAAACAATAGATACGTTTAACGTTTCCATATAATTTATACATGGAACGACAATCTCGTCTTACACTCTGACGATACTCTATTTCTTGGAAAGAAAAATTGAAAGAGTCTTTCAATTACTTACTCAAAACTTGTCTGAAAACAAAAATATTTTTAGTAAGATACCTTTTTTCCTAACGGAGACGCTTTCTTCGGATCTTTTCAGCTACATTAGGATGTTCATATAGATAGCTGGTACAGTTCGTGGTATTCCGTACCTAGTGCAGAATGTAGAGTGTCGTATGCTTGTAAAAAGTCGATAATCTGCCTGATTGTGAAAAGTTGATCGGTGGTCTACTTTCCGGGCATAAAACCGACATGACATGTGGTTTTAGGCGTTCAGCAATAATAGAAGCTAGGATTTTGTAGGCAACGTTAAGCAAGCTAATGCCTCGATAAATCTTGCAATCCCTAAATACTGGGCAGATAATGCCAATATTCCACTCTTCTAGCATCTCGACCATGTCTCCGATCTTCAGATCTATGGAAAGCGTCGTTGAAAGAAGGTCCTGCTGTTTTCAACAGTTCAGCTGGTATTCCATCATCTCCATCGCTCTTGTTGTTCTTTAGTTTCTGTATAGCCGAGTCTACCTCTGGTCTTATGTAGGTGGAGGGACATCTTCATTGTTTTGGAAATCATATGGTGGTTGGTCTTCTGTTTGTTCGTAGGCACTGCTTGTTTCACCATTTAACAGCTCTGAGAAAAACTCTTTCCATCTCTTTAGGACTTCCTGTTGGTTGGTAATTAAGTTTCCATTCTTGTCCTTACATGTTGTCACTAGATTGTAGTTCTTCCGTTATCGTTCCGGTTGAAGTTTTGATAGAACTTACGAGCCAAGTTCCTATCCCTCATAAATTTCAGCTCTTCGAACTGCTAAATTAAGATGGTTCTATTATAAACGATATAAATCCGTGGCTTCAGACAACAATAAGGTATGTGCTACTTAGAAACATTTAGTTCCGTTGTCAAATGTTCATCACTAAGAATGATGATAGCGCTTTGCGCTAGTAATGGTTGGTTGATAAGACAGTCTGATGTAAAAACGGCTCGATTAAAATAGAGCCTGTACTGGTTGAAACAGACTCCGAGGTGCTGGATTTACTGACTTCTTGAAAACTTTTCTTGTGTAATTTGCAATATAAATTTCTACTTGGGATTTTAAATTAAAATGGAAGAGAATGTTATAAAAATTAAACAAACGGCTTACTCAGAAAATGTTCTCAGAATATTCAATTTTATTGATGCAAAAGCGGTATGAAAACCGGCAGATTTAACCATTTTTGAAAGCGATACTAAATCTTTGAAATTTCCTTATCGCCAAACTGTAGGAAATCTTATGTATCTTGCTACTGGTTTGTCTTGATACTCGTTTAGTTGAAAATCCAACGGATGTTGGAAAAGAATTTTCCGTTTTTTGGTTGGAACAATATTCATGGTGGACTAAAATATTCCAAATCTGTTAAGAATCTATTAGTTTGCAATTCCATGGTGTTCCAAGAAGCAACGTACAGTAGCCTTATCAAGCACTGATCCTGAATATGTTGCAGCTTCTGAAGGTGTAAAAGAACTTATTTGGTTGTTGCGCTTATAACGTGATCTTATGCATGATGATATTAAAGCTGAGCTGAATGTAGATAACAAAGTGCAATCAAGCTTATTAAGAATCCGGAATTCCACAAGGGCACCGAACATATCCAGTTAACATTCCCTAACATTCGCGAAATGTTTGAAGAAAATCAGTTTGTTGTAAATTATGCTCAGAGCTCTAACCAGTTGGCAGATTTTCTGACAAAGCCATTGTCGAAAGACAGATTTACTAAATTGAAATCAACCTTAGGTGTCATGAAGATTTAATAAAAGTGAAAGTGTGGAAAATATTTATCAAGACTTCGTTTTGTCAAAAATATTTTTTATTCGATGTAACATTTTTTTCATTCTTGAATTATACTTTCAACATTATCGTTCGTTTAGTTTTTGGGCATCTGCTACAGTTCAAGCAAATGCATATGAAATAAGTGAATAAAATTTACACTAAATGAAAAAATAAAAAGTTTATTGGTATTTTGAAATGCTTTATTTTGCTTTCAATGTGAACAAAATGTAAAGTATCCAGAAAAGTTGGTGTATTCAATCTCTAAATTTAACAACAAAAATAATAATGATTAATACTCATCATTTTAGAAATTATTTTTTTTTTAAATAAAAGAAAACTGAATGTTGTATGCTTTTTCATATTTTAAAAAGAAGTTTAGAACAGTTTTCAATGAAATCTTGGAGCCTATTCCCATCCAAGAAATTGTTTCTATATACTTTTCTTGACTCCTGCTAATACGAAACCCATATTGCCTAAATCCACAAATACCAAAATAAAAACAATGAATTGTTAGGCCTTACCTTATGTTTATACTCAAAACTTAAGACTTCGCTTAGCATTACGAAAAGTATCATACGACCTTTTCAAAGGTTCAAGGACCTTTCTTCAAGTTGGGTCAAAATCGGCTCGCCCAATTATTATAAGGAACAAATCAACAATTCTTACATTTATCGCTACATTGAACTAAAATATGTTATTCGTCATATATTTTTACATAGTCTTAGTACCGTTGTATAAAATATATAATGTCAATAAATTGAAAGAATAACTAAAATAAATGCCCGAAGCATTCTACTTTTCGTTTAAATTAAATATTTTTGGAACCTATTACAACTTGAAGCTTGTTTAAGAAAATAAAATATTTTTTTTTAAATGATATATATATAATATTCGTAATAATTTCGAAAATTAGGTTTCAAAGAATGTTTTATAAACCATTCTTCGTTATGTAGTTCTGCTGTACTGATCTATAATATCTTTCATATATTCATAAACATTAAAACCATATTCCACACATCTTATTAAATTATGTTGTATATATTTATTCACATAAGTAACTAGCTACCTAATCCAACTAATCTTTATACAACACCATGATCGATGTTCATTTTCCTGCTCAATACACACCATACCCGTCTTTTCCCATGAAAGATGTCCACTTTTGTTGGTCCATGCTGTTAAACTTTGAACATATCTCTCCTTTCTCTAAGATTCTACATTTACATTTGATTGAAGTTCGAACCACAATCATTTGTGGCTCAAACTGAGGGACCACTGGAGAGTTATCAGTTATCCTTTCTTTTAAGCAAGCAGAAATAGATTGTTTCTTAAGAGACATAAGTTCAGCCGTAGACAGACCTGAAAAACGGATTAAGCTTAATGAAATATCTTGTTATTTAAATTAAAAAATATTAGAGTTTGCATTAAGCCTCACTAAATGGGCATACGTAATGTATTTAATTTAGAAAATTATGTGAATCCCTGATCAAAAAAACACCTACTTACTTTTATAAGCTTGTAATTTCTCTTCTATGCATTCCAGATCTTGTGGAAGAAGTAGTGGTGGATATGTCTCTGATTCTCTTACATTCAAGATGAAAACATAATCAATTGAAGAGTCATTCTTTTGAAAGCTTTCCAGAAGTAAACCAGTAGAATAGACAGATGCAAGGTGTTCAGGATTCTCTGAGCTTCTTTTCTTTCTTGAAATATAATCACTTTGAGCTTCTTTTTCTTCTTTCTCAATTTCAAGATCCCAAAGATTAACGGGCTCGTCTGTTAAATTTTTACTCAAAAATTCAACATCTCTTCGAATACCTCTAGTTCCTGGATATTTCCCTCTCAAGTGAATAGGCCTTTCATTCATAATTTCATTTCGTTCTTCACCATAATCGTAGTCATCATCTTCAATTTTCCCCACATTATCCAAGACTATATTCGGCTTTTGTCTAAAATTCGTAGGATAAAGATAATGTTTCAAATCTTCATATCCATCTTCCAATCGTTCACCACCTTCAATCAGCTTTCCTTTTTTCACCGACTTATTCACTTGATTTGGAAAAGATTCAGACTCTTGCATTATAAAGTTGTTTAACTTTTTAGTCATCTTTGGATGTTTCTGTGGTGACTTGGAATTATTCTCACGATTTGTTTTATTCAAATGAACCTCCACATCATCCGAACTGAATAAAACTGCACCTGGAGGTTCAATATGTCTAGCTATCGCATATAATTTCAATACTGTACTTGTATTATATCTAAGCATACAAACATCAGCACGAGATTGACTCCAAATATCACTATCTGGGACAAATTCATATGCATCTTTCGCGTCATACTTCCCACGACATTGCATTTGCCAGTGAAGGAAAAAATCTCCACCGTTTGTTTGCGATATTGACATTCCACCTAGTAGACTGCTTGGTCCTCCTGAGTCCGTCATCATTGATTGCAATATTGGTTGGCCGGTGAGGCCGTCGAGGATAGTAGTTTGTGAATAGTAATAAATTGGATAACCTGGACCATAACTGTATTTAACCATGAAATCAGTAACACTGTCGTGATTGAAATGCCCTGGAACTATTTCGCTTACACTTTCACTTGATGGGAATGTATAATTCCATATCATTGCGAAAGTTCGCCCATCGAAAGCATAAACTGTTGAATTGAAAGCAGACATCACTATATCTGGGAAATTATCGTTATTTACGTCTGTAAAGATAGCTGGGGTCATAAAGCCAGAATTATCTTTCTTATAGATGACATTGAAGTCTTTGTCGCTTGTGTACTTCATCATTGACATCAAACGTGTTGTATAAATACCGCCTGAGGTATCTTGACCTCCTGTAGTTATTATAAGAAGTTCGGTTCCATCTATTTGTGTAAATATTTGCATTGGAGCAAACATCTCTTCACGGAAAGGTGTTGGAATTGATCTAATTACAGTTCCGTTTTTCCCTGAAATCAATTTGATGTGTCCCGATTTTGAGGAAGATCGTTCTTCAATGTGGGATGCTAAAATATCGGGAACATCATCACCATTCATATCTCTTACTGTATTTATTGTATATAGATCGGTTACTATTGGAGAGTTGGTTTCAATTTGTTGTTCCTTGAAATTCCATATTGTTGTGCCTCTGTTGCCACTTATAGCCATAATCATCTGTTAAAAAAAATGTGTAAGGATTGGATGTAAAAGATTTCAAAGATAGATTAAAATATTCTTTAATTTGGTATGTTTTTTTTTTGGGGTTGTAAAAAGAAAATACCCCTATGTTACCGCTTTGTCTGTTAAACAATGGTTGTTAGGTTGTATGGTCCCGAATCATGGCAATTTTGTTGTCGATGGAAAGGTCATAGGATGTAAATAGTTTTGAAGAATTTTCGAAAAGGTTAAAACCGTTTTCTAGATATTAGTTTTATGTTCGGTGTTAAAAGCTTTTAGTTAAATCTGTCTTTAATACTGGATGATCTTAGATCAGGCTAATTTTGGAAAATTTGAAAATGTTTCGAAAATTATTGAAACCGTTGTTAAGATATTATGAAAATGATTGAAACAATATAGAATATTTTGTTTTTTTGTGTTCAAATAATTTTTAGATGATCTAGTTGGAAAGGTCTTAAAATAATCTAAATAGATTTAAGACGACGTTAGACTCGAGTTATTTGTACAAATGAATGGACCAGTTGGGTATCCCCTGGAAGATGACTTTATCGGACACCAAAACTGCTGTTCGTGTATCCAAGAAGGAGATGCTATATCTTGTGACTAGTTTAACATCTGTCTGGAAGTCATAGTACGGAGAGCCGAAATTCGAACATCAAGTTAAATCATCGCGAAATCGATTTAATTGCTGGGATAAGCGCATTATATCGGTATAGGCCAGAAATGATGAAGATCTGGAACAAAGCAATACTAACATCTGTAACTCAGCCGAAAAATGAGTTTAAGCGAGAACGTCGAGAAAGCAAAGTACATAAAACTAGCTGAAACATCTGCAGTAGTCTAACATAAAGATTGGAACTCATGAGTTCGAGGCGGTCAATGATTTCACTTATTTGGAAAGCTCAGTCAACACCGACAATGACATCACGCAGAAAATTAGGCGGAGAATCTTACTCGCCTATCGCCGATCCGTTTGCATAAAATGTAGCATACTTTTCTCCGTAACAGTCCCCCGGACAATGCTAACATGATTCTAGATCGCGGTTAAACCCTAACTTCGTTGTAAAAGTTTGTTAATCCTCACTTAAATCATCCCCTCATTAGACGGATTACACAAAGCCACCAACGGAGTACTCCACAGTAGTAAGGGATGGGACAAATTCGCTGCCACAACACCCTTCAGTGGGAACGACATAAATTCACTGTTAGGAGCATGAATGACTAGCCGTTACCTCATCCCGAAACTATTTCGACTCCGAAAACACAGACCATTGGATAAACGATTACGACCCGGAAACGTCATGGACAAATAGATACAGATAAGTGATAACGACATCATCAGGGACAAGAAAAGGAAAAGCGGCTTACTACAGCGGACGAGAGAAACAGGGTCTATATGGTGTAGGCTTTGTTGTTACAGGTGATTTAAGAAGTGACGTGATGGGGTAGTATCCTTTGAACGAAAGAAAAACGTCTACATATTTATCCAGCACGGTCACGCACGAAACGTACAATCTAACGTTAGAACGATGCGAAGCGAGTGGAGGCTGAGTATTATAGCACCCATATACAAGAAAGGTGATAAGAAGGACTGCAGGCAAGCGCCTGAAACCACATCTCAACACCATCATCGGAGATTACCTATGCGGTTTCCGTCCCGGAAAATCCACCACTGATCAGATCTTCACGCTACGACAAATTTTGGAAAAGACCTGAGAATTTGAAATCGATAAGCATCGCCTTTTTATCGATTTGCTACATCAATGAGCCTCAGAGTGGCTTTCGAGAAGACCAAATATCTGAAATCTAGTAGAAACCAAGCAGATATCACCAACATCAACATTGGAACTGACAGGTTTGGGGCAGTAAAGGATTTCGCGTATGTATTGTCTTTATTTATCACACAAAACGACATAACTCAAGACATCAAAAGGAGAATCATGCTTGCTAACCGGACACTGTTTGGGCTAAGTAGAGTGTTAACATCGAGATTCATCCGGAGAAGCATTAGACTAAACATATATAAGACTCTCATTACACCTGTTCCGATATATGAGTCGTGGGTATTATCAGACAAAATTCTTCTGAAGGTATTTGAGAGGATACAATCATGAGCTCTATGAGCTATATGCAGACACCAGTATCGTAGATAGAGTGCGAAAACAACAGATTCGGTGGCTTGGACATTTTTGGCCCATGTCAGATGAAGCCCCACCAACGAATACCGAACAAGCTAGACTCAAAGGTTTCCGACGACAAGGCCGACAACGGTTGCGATTGTTAAATTGCCTTGAAGGAGAGCTTACATTAAAAGGATTCACAAACTGAGAGCGCCCAGAAGACAAATTCTGGGTAGATTCTGAATCAACGCCATGGTTCAGATAATCATCATAATTTCGAAGTTCCAACAAAATTGGAAAAGACACAAAAACCCTCATCACAATTTTATAAATAAATGGGAGTACAAAAAGGGCAACTAAAAAAATCAGTTTTTAGCGACTTTATAATTCCTAAAAGATTTCCTAAAAAACTTATAGTAAACGAGAAACTTACATATAAAGGAATCAGAAAGAACTTTTAACATTTCGTGGATGTTTAAACCTAGTTTAATTTATTTAAATGGACGCAATTTAAGAGAAAATGAAACTATTAAACATTTTATTAAAAAATGTCATATTTTACGCGACTTCAGACAACATACAATGTCGGATGAAGGAATATTTGATGTGTTAAATGGAGTAAATGTTATAGACCTTAAAAATTAGATCACTGAATGCTTAAAAAAATGTTAAAGTTCTCAAACATATTAATATATATAACCGAAATTGTTCAACTAGACAACTGCAACAGGAACTAAAGAAACAAAAACTTTAAAGAACAAAGACAAAGACAAACCTAAATTAAAATATTTAAATGTTATATAATTGTCTTTTGTAGTTAGTTATACTGAATAATTGCAAGCACAAAACAATAACAAAGGAAAAACTTACCCCTCCTTCTCCAGCTGCGATGCAATCATCTAACCCATCCTTGTCGATATCGACCGAACAGACTAATGAGAACACGCTGGCAATAGTCCACTTCTGCCAAATAATTTCACCGTTGCGACCATTTAATGCATACACTCCACCGCCACAGGTGATTTCAGCGTCACCTTGAGCAGTTTGACATTTTGGCAGACGAACATCTGTAATGGTTTCATCAATGCCATACCCAAATACAATGTCATTCACACCATCTCCATTCAAATCGATTGAGCGAATTGCACTTTCACTATTCACCCTTGGAAAAGTTTTCGTCCATACTTTCTCAACGTTAATCTGTGTGCACGGAACATTCTCCTTGTCATCATTGATAGCTGGAGCGGATTGGTAGATGCTGGATGTTGATGCCTTGTCTGTTTTCAACCATACCTTAATTTTTTGAATGGGAATTGGGAAAACTGTCAAAATAAATGCAGCTAGAAATATCAGAGTGATCAAAATTGTAAGTGCGGCGAGACCATAGCAGAACGGCTCACAGCATTTCCAGCACCGTCGATGCCGTTTCATAATAGGAACTGATACAATTTGTTTCCCATTCTTTCGTTTCGGAGGCATCAATGGAAGTTTCATTCCGTTCTCGTCATCATTTAGCTGTAATTTGTGAATAGTTTTATAAAATATTATGATTTTCTTTTTCATTTTTGCTAATTACCTTTACATAACGTCCATCACGAATAAATACATCATCTTCCACATCGTCGCTCGCTTCTTCGTCGATGCTATCTGCTCTTACAGCAACTCGACTTGAGGGAACATATGGACGAGCTTTTAACATTTTCTTCATCTTTTCTTCCACGTTATTGGATTTTAAAAGACACACTGATTTTTACTTTTTTTATATTTTTATATTTTCTTAATTTCCTTTAGATATTCAAAAAGCAAAGTTTGTTTACTAGCGGAAGGGAAAATCTTTTGGGATTAGAAAAATCGATAATATAAATGCAATAATTATGCGCATGTCGAGAGACATATGGTTTGGTATAACATTTATTTACATTTCTTGGGCAACAGGTAGTCAACAGGGTACAGGCATGTATGTGACATCTTTTGGGCGATAGAGTTAGTTGAAATAGAATTTGGTTAGTTTTATTCTAAACTCGGGAAGGTAAATTTTGCTTCTTAAGGGAAGCGCATTCTAAACAATCTTTGTATTCGGGGCTCCAGTTCGAGCTACAGTCTGAAGTTATTCATAACAAAACAAGTAGTTTTGTCTTTACTAAACTTCAATATAATTGTCAAAATAACAAATATTTTAAGAAAATTGTTTGTTCAGAAAGCTTAATATGTTTTTCAGAAAAATGCCAAAGTTAGGAGTTAAAGGAAAATTAAAGTTTCGAAACAANGTGTTGATGCTCTCGAGCGGGAGTTAAAGGAAAATTAAAGTTTCGAAACAACGTATTGACAGTATACTTTTCAACTACAAAACTTCAAATTAAATGTTTATAACTTCTCG
>JXPG01022450.1:1099-15739 GCA_001015175.1 Megaselia abdita
TCCCAATACTTTTTGATTTGACAAAAACTGGATTTTTCATTTTACGAGATTGTACTTTCTTATATTACATTCTCTATAGGTCAAAATTATAGTATACATATATTTTACATTTTAAAATACTATTCCATTCTCATTACAGGAAAATACTTTTAATATTATTTGTTTTCCAATACATTTTTTAATAAATAATTTAAAATTTTTCTCAGGGGTCAATTGACAAGGAAGGCCACAGAATGGCTCAAGTCTAGTTTTTTATAAAATCTATAAACTAATTTGGAAGAAACAATTTTTGAAAGCTTTCTTCCAAAGATATTTTTATTTTTTTAGTGTATTTAATTATGCTTTTCATCTGGTATACAAGATATTTACAAGACATTTCAAACCAGTTTTCTTCTTCTTCTACAATTCTTCTCCAAGCCGTATTCAAAATCTTTAGAAAATCTCTCGTCAATATCTTTTCTAACCGCCAAGTTATAGCTATTTAAATATCAAGTATATTTTATTTATATATTTTTTGTTTAGTTTTAAGTTCTCCAAAAATGAAGTAAAAACTCTTTAATGATCAAGCAAGTCAAAAATGAGATGATTTAATTTAATGAGATTTAATGAGATGAAATGCTTTGTATTTGTAGTATTTGTTTTACTTCGTACACTTATTACTTCTTATAATTTTATTCACAAAAAGGGACATTCAAATTTAAAATTATGACCTCGACTCTTTTGAAACCTATTCACTAATTCAATTTTCATAAATTTTTAAACAAAAAGTTCAACTGCGGTAAACATACAAGTAAGTTGTTGAGTAAAGAGAATAAAGGAGTCACCATTCTAAGGAATAAGGAAATATTTCTATTTACCCTTATACTCAAAGTCTCAACTAAAATCCCATCCAATATTCCCTAAAAAATTAACTGTCGCCTAAACTAATATCGATTTCCATGCCAAGTAAATTGTTTACCAAAACACCATTGCCAACATCTTAAGATGAATAAATAATCCAATTGAAAAAGATTCCCCTAAATAAACCCTACAGAATGACATCACATACCTCTCATAGTGAGTGGAGTGAATTGACTTTTGTGAAATCATAAAACCCATACAAAAAGCTTACGGAAACAATATGATCCGTAATCATCCGTCCCTAATGACGTTATTCCTTAAGCTGTCAGAAAGTTTTCGCACATTTCCTCCCTCGACGTTGAACAATGAAAGGAAGGGAAGGAAGAAAGCACACGTTTTTACGATCTTCCCCTCACAGCACATTTACAACACAACCAACACCGTTTACTCAGGAAGACGAGAATTTTTCACTCACATCCTTTCAGCAAAAAAACTTCTTTCTCATGGTTCGTAATTGTGTACCATGAAACTCTGATAAACTATATAGACAAATAAGCTTTCGGTTCTCCGACTAATTTTTTGAACCAGTGGGAGGTGGAACAGCTGGTTAACAGAATCCAATCCTTTCCTTTCAGTCCTTCAAACATAACCAAACCATTTATAGTAAACGGTCATATTGGTAAGACAATAACGAGAAAGTAATTTAACATTTGATTGTCAGCCAAACTGGCACCAGAAGGCATACATACTAACCAACCTAACCACAGGGGATGGTTTTAAAATATCTCAAGGATGAAGGATAAATATATCCAAAAATACAAGGATTAGGTTACTTTGATTCTGCTTCTGCTGGTGTCGTCTGTCATGTCATTTCAGTCGATTTCGATTCACACAATTGAACAATGAACATTGAACATTAAACATCTAATCTTCGGAGAAATACCATATCAGAACCGGTGACCTTGCACTAGAACATGGTTTAACTCGGTGACTCTGACTGTGTTTGTGTGTAACGTAGTGTAGAACGAACGAAATGATGCTGATGAGCATTTCATTGTTTCTATACAGCCAATTCTTCGGTTCGGTTGTTGGCAAATAAGTGATGTCGTAGTCATCAGGAAACTTTGCTCACTCTCTTTTCTGAGGAAGGGAAGCACATCGGAGTGATAGGAAACGAACTTCTTGTTTACATCCCGTATTTCGTTTTGTGGGGAATGGAAGAGCTTTTTCTGAGGGAGCTTTCCGATGAATTCTTTGGCTAACACTGAGGGGATTGGGTGGTATTGTTTGTGAGGAGAATTCATATTCACGTCACATGTGTTTGGAATTTTGTTGGGCTGGTTATTACAATATAACAAAACCAACCTTAATTCGAACATTACATTTTAACTTCACACCAAACCTTCAATTATTCCTTACTTACAACCCTAAATCCAGATTTACACAGAAATTCACGCATTAATACTTACAAGATACCTTATATATTTCTACCTGTGTATCCCATACCCATCAGTCTATGTAAATGATTCTAACAGCACCTAGAGTCTTTGAAGGTAATAAGCTGAAACTGAATCCGTTCAAGCTTTGGTTGATTGTACAGATTTATCCTGTTTGAATCAAAGGATAGAGGTAGCTTTCGTTAAGCTAGGTGGAGCCCATACTATAACCACGACCTATGATTTGTCTCCATTTGCAACGATGCCCTTTTCCAACTAGCAGATTCAATTTTGATAGAAACCGACATCGCTCTACAATCATTGCAATGTTGGTATACAAGTTCCTGTTGTCAATTTCATGCCAAAGCCAAGATTCAATAAAGACTACTAGTATTCGCTTCATCCCTTCTGTATCATTTAACTATAATCGCTATATAAGTTTTCTAATATAGCTTCTGTAAAGACTGTATGATGAATTCCGACTGAATGAAGATCCTGAAATAACCAAAGAACTTCTATGGAGCCTTGGTGAGAGCAGACGTTAACAGTGAATGCAAATCGTATCGCCTTTGGACTTCAAACGCTCAGGAAATCAGGAAAGCATGAAGCCAGTTCGCCAAAATCTTGCAAAAACTAAACCAGCAATTTAGCTTAACAATCTTGCTGCTGAAATAGTCAAGCTTTCCAAAATTCGTCTGAGATTCTGACGAGGAATTCAAGATATCTCACTTATTTCTCAATTTTGAGACATTTCTCTACTCTAGAGGTCTCTAAAGCATTCGACAACATGAAAAGTAGGACTGTAGCTGGTAAGGATGGAGTATACATAAAGTTCCTCAATTATAGTGGAGGGAATCGCTCACTGCTTTGTATTTACAAATTCGGAGTACTGGAAAGCTGAAGTAAAGAAATTTTGCACCGTTGCGGAAGTACTTCCTATATAAAGGAATTCCGCACTCACGAATGTAATTTTGCACTTGTGCGAATTTATCTTGAATGCATGTACATTATCGCACTTGTGCGAAGATACCAACATTAATAGTATATTCGCACAATAGCGAAAATGAAATAATACATTTCAAGCGAATTACATTAAATTTAATTCAAGTGAAAAAACGAAAAAAAATAAACAAATATCGGTGAGACTTCTGATAAGTGTTTTTAAATAAAATTTTATTTTCCTTCAAGAAAATAGAATTAAATTGAAGATTCACTTTGGATTGAATATTTAGTATATGATTAGCAAAAATGGAAGTTTATCCTCAAACGAAGATTCCTCCCTTCTGTTTGCTTGAAATTGCTAAAGAGACTCATCTTGAACAAAATTGGACAACCAATCGAACGTGTTATCCCCCAAGAACAAGCTGGCTTCAGACCTTGCAACTGTATTTACCAAGTCCTAGCTTTAACGGACTACATTGAAGATGGTGTTCATAAGCCACATATCAGAACTGGTATTATGAGTGTCTTGTAGATCTTCAGTTTAGTATTTCTTCGTATAAAATTAGATATGAGAACCCTGCTCAACACATAAAGTGTGCAAGCAAAATTCTACGTCTGATATCCTGCGTGTTGTCGATGGATGTCGTGATGATTTTACTTGATGTTCGCTCTTCAAAGTTATATTCCAGAGTTCAGACAGATATTAAACAAGTCACAAGATAGAGCATCTTTTTGCCATAAATAGGTGGCGCATGTCAAAGTATCTGTCGCAATGTGAAGATCTGGTCATAGGTATAGATTTTACGGGTCTGAAACCACATGGATATTGCATAATGATGTTGTCGAGAAAAGATTTCAGCCGCTCACATAAGATAAAAGATAAGATCTTATTTAACATTGAGCTTATACGCTAATACCTCGGTAGCTTTTACAGTCCTTCTTGTCTATTTTAGATATTATCATACTGAGACTGCACTCACTACACTCACATTAATATTTCTTCTAAAAAAACTGATGTTATGCGCTCAGCTTTAATTCCATCGGACCCAGGACTCTTGTTTGTTGTCAGCTTTCCTATGGCAGCTTTAATCTCAGGGAATGTGGTTTTCCTCTTCTTCCCTTGATTCCCTGGACCTTCCTTTAGACGTGTTACCTTCTGATAGAACATTTTGCTGTAACCTTCCTCTCAAGAGCTCTATCTTTCTCATCTCGTTGTTCTCGAAGCTGCGAGTCCTTGCCCGACATAGTTGCACTCGTCGTCAGAACTCTTCAACTGGTTTGCTCATGTTGTAGCATTTGCTTGATCTCTCTTGTAAAGAATGCTTTGATGGATTTGAGTGCTTCGATGTTGAAAACTTTGATGGATTGAAGCTCTGCACACTTCGTCATGGATATCCTAGCCCTTAGTTTCGCTATCACTAGGAAATGGTCAGAGTTGATGAGGTTCCCGATAGGACCTCACGTCCATAACGGTCGCAGCTTGTCCAGAAGCAGCAATCACATGGACGTATTGAATTACAACTTTTCCGTCTTCAGATGTCAAGGTACCCTATGGATGCCCTCTACTAGCAGCAAAAATGATCAACCTACACGGATTATCTGAATACATAATCCAGGACTACCTCGATAAATGGTCTCTTCGACAACTTATGAGCATTGAAGTCATCATCGACGTATTTCGCACTTTTTTTGGACACGCATCATGGGCAGCATCCAGTTGGTCGTAGATGATGTCTTTTATTACTTCAAGCTCAAGCTGTTTCCTGGTTAATGCAAAAAACACGATTTTCTGAAAATCAATATCAAAAGAAAAAAGTCAAAAATGTGAAGGATTGAACAAGCAACATATGTTTTGAATTAGTTTAAACTTCATTCAGCCAAAGCGAATGAACTGAATTGAACAAAATGTTATCTGCTGAATTTCTGGATGAAAAAAATATATTTTTATTGGTATTTATTTCAGAAAAACTGCAAACGATTTTAAATTTTTTCAGATTATTAGCAAATTTTGTTCAGAAATTCTGGAAATGCTACTTTTCACAAGTTCTGGATTTCGTCAAATCTCACCTCATGAAAAGTTGTAATGGCGACATTACAACGAGCCAGAGTCAAGTATAGCTCGTTCCTCTCACCTGTTCAAAGTAGTGTGCAAATGTAGCTTGACTATTATATGGATATACTGGCTAGACAAGGATCGGGCCTCCTCCTTACTTGGGGAGAAAATAGTAATATTCCCATATGGCTGCATCCATAGCCGACCTTAATATGGTCTCCGAGAAAGAGTGGGATAGGTTGTTCTATGCGACCTAACATATATGGACGGCTTTTAAAAAAATAGGTATATATCCGACATTGAAACTGTCAGTCTGTAAGCTGGGTTTTATTAGCGGTATTAAGTGGCTTAACAAAGCAACGCCACATTTTAAGACTGTATCTCTCACATGGTGGTTTCTAATTTTTGTTTCAGATAATGGTTAAGGTTTAGAAAAAATACCAACGTCCATTTCTACGATTACATGATTTACGTATCGAAAACCAACGGAATGTCTTTCCAAGCTTACAAACATGTTGTTGACGTTAAACGTTATTTAAAGAGCACGAATTAAGAAAACAAAGACTATTATCACGAAAAGTCTTCAAACTTTAGTTTAATCTCTTCTTTTCAAAAATTCAAAAATGTTTTTCGTTTTAGTTGTGGTCTTAGCCAATAAAAATTAAGGAATTAGAATAAGCCAAGTACCCAAAAATATCAATCCAAAACCCCACGATTATCCATCCAAGGTAAGAGCTGATTCATCGCCTTAATATACCTCTCGTTACCATAAACCATCATTTTAAAATCATTCCCATTCTGATCATCGCTGACATAATTATCCATACTGGCATTTTCATTTCGATCCAAGAGAGCCGCTCCCATGATTCCCACTGTAGTCATGATAGCCCAGATTCCATGTCTATACAAAGCTATATGAATGTCAATCAGGGTTGGAATGGTCTTCGGATAATCTAATAACTTAAGGTTTTTCACAAGCTCGTCATAGTAAAACTTGATAAAATATTCAAAATTAGCCACCTTAAGATCATGCTCGGCTGAAGAGAGAATGAAATAATAGAGATCTTCTGCGGGTGTTCCATATTTGCAATATTGAAAATCAATAAAAAGTGTTTCTTTGATCTTCTCACTTTCATCGTAATTGAACATGATATTGTTAGACCAGCAATCACCATGGTTCAAGACATTGAAATCTGAGTAATCGATCTTCCCAGAATCTATTATTTCGCTCGTGATCTCTTTCGAGCTTCTACAAAATTTGTCCGCGAAATAAGCTCCATTTTCGTAAAACTTTACCATACATTTCTTAAGTACAGAGTACAAACTTTCATTGAATGCTTCGATGTAAGGCCTATTGTTTTCTGTAAAAACGCCTTTGGTAAGGATGTCTTCAAAAGGACCATTGTTTTCAAAGTAAACAGCGGATGCTGCATGGAACTCTGCCATTTTCTTCAAAACACATTTGCAGTGGTCCAGATTAAGACCTTTAATACGATCGGCATTTTTGAAATTTCTTGAACTTAAATCCTCCAAAATTACAATATTCTCTTCAGACTCAAAATATTTTGGAGAAAATTTGACACTTTTTCCCTTTGATTTGTAAAGATCTTCGAACTCTGGAGCTATTTTCTCGTAAAAATTAATTTCTCTCGGAAATAGTTTCATTTCATTCAATGCTTCAGCTGTCGCTACTTCTTTTCCATGGGGAATTTTTATCACTAACGATTTTTGTTGAATGGATTTATCTGTAATGGAATTAGTGCTTAATTATGTTAGGCAATAAGAGCGTATACTTACTTTCAAGCTGAGCGTCTAAAAACACTCTTTTAACCACAGATGAGTAAGCTTCACCTGCATCTGAAGCTGGTTCTGATTTCAGGGATATTATTTTAATCACTGATGGTTCCTCAGAAGCTAAAACATCTTCAAAGAACGACGGGCGAAGGAAATCATTCTGAGACATCTTTAAACTTACTCTGTTGCTTGTCAAGTTTAAAGTGATTTGATGGAAACAAAGTGAATACAAATAGGTTGAGGTAGGTTTTGTGGTTTTGATATTGAATATTTGAATGTGATATGTTTTTATGTTTTACCCCACGCTCTTGACTCTTGAGCTTAGATTCGTTTCATAGAGATGAAAGTTAATACANTGCTTGTCAAGTTTAAAATGATTTGATGGAAAAAAAGTGGATACAAATAGGTTGAGGTAGCTTTTGTGGTTTTGATATTGGATATTTAAATGTGATATGTTTTTATGTTTAAACCCGCGCTCTTGACTCTTGAGCTTAGATTCGTTTCATAGAGATGAAAGTTAATACATTATTATTTTTTTTAAAGTAAAGTTTTTCCAAAGGAAAAAAAACATTAATGTAATTCATTACATGTTCTTGTTATATTATTTAAGTATTAAAGACTTAGTCTGAGAAAGTATCGGTTGACTTTTATCATTGACTGATATCAAGATTATGTATTTACGCTATTGTGGGGAGCAACTTGAGACAAAAACTGAGACACATAGTACGACATCATCCTTAAAACATTAGACAATGGAAGAAGTATAAAAAAGCTTGACAAATCTACTAGATCAATTCTTGGAAATTATATGTAGGATCCTTGATAGTCATTTAGGTCCAGGCGACATCGCTCAAATGATGTTGAAACATCTTCGCCCAATATCGACGTATTATTTTAGCAAACATTTGGATTTTGAAAGCTAAAATATTTACAAAATAATTCAAAATCCTAACAAAATCATCCAAAATTCTTTCAAAATCCACAAAATCTTGTTTTAAAATATTGCACACAATATGAGCGCCATGTTTACGCTTAAATGAAGATCCTGACTAGCCCCAACGTCACATCATTCCCATCCCGAAGTCAAACAAACCCAGTGATTACGAAAACAGCTTCATCTATACTATAAACTATAGTATCACACCAACATGGCTTCACCAAGAAGAGAATTCAATTCCAGATCTAAAAATTCTTTATGATGGTGTCTATGGAGGATTATATTAACTATGATGTTCTCTCTCATCACAAGACCAGACATATTGTACACAGTAAATTATTTGAGCCTTTAAAGCTCATTATTTCTCTATTAAATCTTATTTTTGTAAGCCCGACCCAAAGCAAACCTACTGTTTATAATAAAACACACTACCTTTCTCAAACAATAATTTCCTTTAATTTTGCAAAGATTTATTGAAGTTGACTTTGCTAAACAATTTAAAATTAAAATGTTAATATTTTCCAAACAGTTAAGCATTTTAGTGAAGAATTTGGAGGACATGTCCGACGACTCAAATTTCGACCAATGGTGGTTATGGCGGTTGACATCCTAAAAATACAAAAAAACAAATGAAAGCCTTTATTCAAATTCAAGATCAAACACACTCTTCAAAGTACGGAATATGCCATGTACTCTCTCCTTTCGAATGAAACTTGAAAATACTAATATCAGAATCCTCCTCTGCATCGATTTCAAGATAAAAATTTAGATTTCCTTCGATACCAACTCTGATAATGTTATCCCTGAAGTAAATCCAAAAGCTGTCAAATTCGTTGCTTCTGTAGTCGTTGTAGTACAGAATCCTCTCTCTGTCAAGCCTGTGGTCTGTGAACTCGAATCTATGAGAATCAAAGGGGAATAATATTTCATAGTCCAATTGTGAGCCTTTTGGTCCCAACCACATGACAACATCATGTCGTCTCTTGACTCTAAAGGATATAAAGTTACCATCTGTTACATAATTCTTTGATGTTTCGTTGGCTCTAAATTTCAGTTGTCTTGGAAGGGCTGCGAAAATTTCATAATTATTCTCGTACAAAAATATTTCTCCTTCGTAAGTAATGTGGTTTACGGAATCGATCACAGCTCCGACGTTCAAAGTTTGCAAAGGATGATCGAATTTTCGTCCGGAAAATATGTCTCTTCCATTCATTTCCGTGATTCTAAGAGAATTGCAAGGCTTTTTATCCTTCTTACTGAATACAGGAATCCAGATACCTTTAACTCCGACGAGAATTTGATATTTAGCAAAAGCTTTTTCGCTTCCTTTGTGATCGACCCAACAATACCTGACTCTTTGAACGTGCTGACTCGTCTTTCCAACATACTTCATTGAAATAGTGTGATTAAAAGCTCTGCAAATGAACAATGGGTTCGTTCGATCATAGCCTCCTTTAACAGAATACGGCGGAGTTCTATCCTCTACTTCCACATCGTGCCAGTCGCCAATCGGTCTGTTCCCTAGACATACAGGCTGTACAAACTGCAGTGAACTGATTATTATGAAAGCGATCAAGTAGATCATCTTCGATTCATAGTTACTTTGAGACTGAATGGGCTTGAGTTGAGAAATTTCAATGTTTTTGCTTTGATAACCTTTGGTTCAGAAGCCTTATCAATCGAGCATTTATGTGAATCATTATAGTTGTAATGAACTTTTGATTCGAAGGTGTTCGAAGTTGTGAAGAAAATTTAAATAAATTGTTGTGGATTCAGATTAATGTTGATGAATTCAGGTAAATAATTGCAGTTTTTTAATAAACATAATATTTTTAAATACAATATTTGGAAATGGGAAAATTCTGAAAATGTCACATGAAACATTTTAAGCGAAGATATTCTGAAGACATCATTGTCTCATTTTTCAAAAGGCGAGCTCCTGGTTGGTTATCCTCTCTAAAAGACATGACTGATATTGAAAGTATGCGGTGTCGTGAAATCCGATTTTCTTCAATGTAGAGCTGGGTTGACGGATGGATTTATTGCCTAGTTCTTTATATAAAATTAAACTAAAAAGACCANTTGTTTGGTTATCCTCCCTAAAAGACATGACTGATATTGAAAGTATGCGNGAGCTCCTGGTTGGTTATCCTCTCTAAAAGACATGACTGATATTGAAAGTATGCGGTGTCGTGAAATCCGATTTTCTTCAATGTAGAGCTGGGTTGACGGATGGATTTATTGCCTAGTTCTTTATATAAAATTAAACTAAAAAGACCAACTCCTTTCGATCGATTGAGTTTTTGTCTGCTATGAATATGATGTACTACATCTATTATGTATAGGTAGTTGGTTGGTGTAGGTGCTAGCACTCTCGCTTTCCAGTCTGACGATTCTGAGTTCGATCCTCAGAGCACACGTCAGAATTTTTCGTAAGAAATTTTCTTTCGTGTGAGTCGGATATACTACGCCACCCTCGTTGTTTCGATGTTGATGGAATAAAAGGGTACCTCTAATAACACTCGTTAAAATAGAAGGCAGCTCATCACTGACTCTATTCAGAGGAAGAGGGAAAACTAACAACACTGCGATGTATAAGAGCAGCTGGTAAAACACATAGGAAGCAAACATTCCTTAATATCACTGCTACACCTTGAGTGATGCAGCACAGCGTGGTGGTTATGCTTACATACTTTTCAACTATTTTATATCAATATTTTTTGGTTGCCTAAATTCAATGTAAGCAACTATTCTCACTAAGCATCACGAATTGTATTAAATAATAACTTTATTTATTTTGATCGAAGCTCACAAGGGATCACAGCAGATCATTTCAAAGTAAATAATTTCATTCAACTCAATCTCATATACTTTGTAGTGATCATTGTTTGCTTAATCGCTGTACATCCTTTCAATAACATTTTCTTTACTCAATGATTTCTTTAGAACAGATGTATTTTTGTTTGTAAATAAATTCGTTTTTCCACTACGTCGCGGAGAAAAATTCAACAGTGATAGTATAGTCAACAGTAGAAGAGTAGTAACTTTGTTAAATGGACAATATGTGATGGAATAGGAATACTTTTAAGTGAGGTTGAAATTTCTGAAATTAGAATAGATTTCAAGATTCCGGAGGAAATCCTTCAGTTTCATCAAAACAATAACTACCATCAAGAATTAAAAAAAAAAAAACAACATAAAATAGTATTTCAAAATACATAAAATTGCATTTACATACATTTAAATTGCACTTAAGATCACAGAATGCATTACAAAAAAACAAGATCAAAAATAATGTATTCAGTAAAAATCTATTTATTAGAATTCAGATCTATTCGTACAAATACGGCACAAGATTTTTATTTAATACAATCGACTTTTGCCAAACGAAAAATACTCTTCATTACAATTATTATAAAAAAACATTAAAAATCGTTACTTTATCTATCTTTAAAAATGTTAACGTTATTTAGTAATTAATTTGTTATGTTATCCCAATTTGTCAAAGTAACTATGAATTTCATCCGTTACGTTATAACGAATATTTTTTAAAAATGTTTTTATTTTGTTTTGGAAATTATATCAATCATTTCTGAAACATTTTCGAGAGTAGTTAAGACTCATTTACAAAATGTTTCCATTATATTTTTTAAATATTTTTATTTAATACTTGTTCTTTATTTGTTAAACTAAACACAAAACATTGATTTTGAAGCTATAAATTTTATGTTAAATTTGAAAAATATTCAAACTATTTTGAGATTTAAAGATAAATCTTAATTTAGTATAAAAATTTTAAATTTTAATTTTCAAAAATATTGAAAAAAAAAAAAAAAAAAAAGATTTTCCAAAATAAAACAATTAAATTAAATTTGATTTATATTAATATTTATCCTAATCAAAATGTTTAAAAATATGAAAATAAATTACTCATTAATTTCAAGATTACGCAGAAAAAATAAAGTAGTAAAATTGACAACAAAATAGATAGTAGATTTTAGCGTGTATAGTAAATGTTATTATATTTAGTTAAAATACCTATTTTACGTAATAAAATTCACTACGAAAGTAGTGATACATTTACTATAAGAAGGATAGCAAAAATTACTACTAATAGTTAAAGTCTTAGTAGCGAGTTCAGCTTAGTAAGATTTTCTATTAATAGTAAAAATTACTCATTAAAATTTACTTCTAAGTAGTAAAAATATTAGCAAAATATTTAAACAGTATTAATTTCTGTTATATAGTAAAAATTCACTACTAACTAGTTAATTTACTAGCAACATTTTTGAATAGTGTACATTTCTATTAATAGTAAAAATTACTACTTAAGAAATAGCTTAAATTACTACTTAATCGCTAAATTCATTTAGTAAAAATGTCTACTAATAGTGAAAATTGTTAATCCATAAATATAGGTTAAGTTACTTTGTTTTAGTAAATATTACTGTGCGAAATTTTAATTTTTCATTCAGTCATGAGTTCAAATCCAGATGATGATTTTTGGTTCGTTTTACTTCAAAAATTAGTAATTAGGTAGTAAATTCTAACATACCTGCTTCAGTTTAAATCATAGCATTACCATTTTTTGCATGTATGTTTTTGATTAGGTAGTTGGTTGGGGTAGGTGCTAGCACTCTCGCTTTGCAGTCTGACGATTCTGAGTTGTCTTTCGTGTGAGTCTATAATTTTAATAACAAATAAAAAAAAATAACACAACATTTATTTTTGTTCATTTAATGTAAGTTACTATTTCGAGTAGTCAAATTTACAACTTTTTAGTAAGTAGTCAAAATTACTAAAATTTTACTATTAAATGTAGGTTGGATTTTGACTACTGAAGTAGTATATTTTTAATAAAATTTACTACTTATTTTTTCTGTGTATTAAAATTTGAACAACAAAATAAATATATAATTTAAAAAAATTAATGTTCCATCATATTTAAAAAAAAATAAAATGCTTAAAAATATAACTTTAAATATAAAAAAAAAAAAAATAAATTATTAAATTAAAAAATAAGTTTTTATTAAAACTATGTAAAAATTAAATAAATGTTTTGTCTTCAAAATAAAATATTCAATTCGAGAATTTGTAATATTTAAAAATGAAAATTCTAAAGCTTCATGGATTCAATCAATTCCCTAAATTTAAGAATTCCAGAAAACGTAACAATAAATACCATCAAAAATTGAATAAAAATATTTTACAACAAAAATAAAATAAAAACTTTTACAAAATTAAAAAAATAAAATAAAATTTGGAANATTTACATAATTAAAAAAAATAAATTTGGAAGATGTATCAACTACAGCAAAAAAAAATCTTCATTGAATTAAATGTAAAATAAAACACATAANTTGAATAAAAATATTTTACAACAAAAATAAAATAAAAACTTTTACAAAATTAAAAAAATAAAATAAAATTTGGAAAATTGATCAACTACAGCAAAAAAAAACTCTTCATTGAAATAAATGTAAAATAAAACACATAAACAAAAATAAGAAAATAAAAATAGTTTTAAGAATTCATGAAACATTTTAAATAGCAAATCAATAAATACCATCAATAATTTAAAAAAAAAAAGTATTGTTGGTAAAGTGAGTATTTTTTGGTGTCGTATTTTCGGCTAAGTACTTTTTGAGTTAACTCTTTTTTGATTGAGTATTTTCTTGAGTAAATATTTTTTAACTGAGAATTTTATGATTGAGTTAATTTTTGAATCAATATTTATTTAAGTGAGCATTTTTGTTGAGTTATTGAGTAGGTGTCTGAGTTATTAGATGATTGATTGAGTGCGCGTGTGTGATACTCTGATTGACTTATAAATTTACTTACTGACTGATGGAATGGATGTCGAGCTTGCAATAAACACTAGTAGTTGAGAGTACCCAGTTTGGCTTAAAAACTGTATGATTGTCCTTGCAAAGCGTTAGTGTGTTTATGAATGAGTGCTTGAGGGATTAGTGAGTGCGTGAACAGTCGAATTGGTGGATGAGTAAGTGCTTAAGTTATGAGTGCTTGATGAGTGGATGATTAATTGGAACGGTTATAGAGTGAGAGTATTAATCAGTGAGTGCGAGAGTGGATGAGTGCATCCATGATTGGATAAGCACTTGAGTGAGGGCGTAAAGGTGGAGTCGATGATTGATTATGCTTTCGATAGATGATGAATTTTTGAAAAAATTTAATTAAGTATTCAGGTTTCTTTTTTAATTCAGAATTCTTAAATAACATTAATTTGTAAATAAATTTATAAGCAGTAATCCTCAGCGATACTCGCAAATGCGTGTGGAACTATGGCAGGTACCGTATGATAATTCGGACATTCTTGTCGAGCGACTTGACCAAACTATCGAAACAACTAAGGAAGCCTAGTTGCTTAACATTGGCTGATGATGAATTGATCTGGAAATCAATCATTTTTATAATTCAACATTTTGTGTATAGTATCTGTAGCATATTTTTTTTGTAGTTAGATATACATACTATATTTTAATCACCACAGAAATTACATTTATTTAATAAAAACCATAAGTATTTATTAATTTTATCAAAAATATACAACATCAAAAAAAATCATCAAAACTTTTATAAATCTTTAAACTTTGAGTTTAAATTTATTTTTTTGTTTT
>JXPG01022477.1:0-18444 GCA_001015175.1 Megaselia abdita
AATTCTAAAATTATTTTCTTTGAGTGAAGATCTTTGTATCAATCGTGTTCATTTTATCGTTTTCAACCAAACTACAAATCATATTTATAGTTTATGGTTCTCTAAACATTCTCGGTCGGAATTTTCAAGGGTTTTAATTGTTTTCATATTTCGATTAAAAAAATTGATGTCGCACTTAAGAATTGAAATAAATATACCACTTTTTCTATTAGGGCACTAAAAGAATTATATTTTTTAATGAAGGTAACATTTTTATATTTTATTTCTTAAGATTCCGAATTGTTTCGTATTTTGTCTTCATAATTATAACAAATTAGCGGTGCTTTTGAACAGAATATTCTACAGAATATATATAACAGAAAGTTCTACAAAGTTATAGAGAATACTTCAGAAAAACCCCTTAAATTAAAAGTCACGGTATACTGGATTTCTTAGTAATTCAAGTTTTACAAAGTGCGACATCAATTTCCATGTAATTTTCTCTATTTGTGGTGAATATCTTTAAACAATAAGAAAGCTTCACAGACGGTTCTAATATAGTAAATAGGAATATTTATATTTATCATCTTTCTCGTACAAGCTGTCGGAAACAAAGAAACCACATACTTCCTTAAAATTGGAAACAAGAAAGAAAATATTCAATTTCTCAAGTTTTTGTAAATAACTGTCGAAATGCTAACCCGAAACTAGTTTTTCAAACCTCAAAACTATACATATATAGCGAAGAATGATAACCAAGAATTTACATTAAGAAACCAATAAACTGTTCGATTCTCCGAACAAATTTTAGAGAACCAAAAGACAATTAGTAACACCAAATAATTTTTGAAAAGGACGAAATAATTAAACTTTTGTTCAAAACACTAAGGGATGGAATGTGAAAAGCTCCACAAAAGAACATTAAGGAATTCTTAGTTATTTGGTTCTTCTAACAATTAGCTACATTTCAAGAAAATGATAATTAAATTCAAATGAACTTGCAATTCTATGGTAACAATTATATTTTATGACTTGTCTTTTTTGTTTTCATTAGGTCCTAGAACTCGAAAACCAAAGACGAAATCTCCTGGAGAAAAGATACCAGCAGCTTCAACAAATGATGAAAAACGACCTAGAACGGCATTTAGTGGTAGTCAGCTAGCAAGATTAAAGGTAAGGTTTACTATTGTTCCGCATAAATTATATACTATTAATTTTCTTTGAATTTGTTTAGCATGAGTTTACTGAAAATCGTTACTTAACGGAAAAGAGACGGCAGCAACTGAGTGCTGAATTGGGATTGAATGAGGCTCAAATCAAAATATGGTTTCAAAATAAAAGAGCGAAAATAAAAAAATCGAGTGGTACAAAAAATCCCTTAGCTCTACAACTGATGGCCCAAGGTCTCTACAATCACTCTACAGTGCCGTTGACTAAAGAAGAGGAAGAACTGCAGGCATTACAAGCCGAAGCTAATGAAGGCAATGAAACGTAAAGTTCATTTTATATATAAACAGTACTTCTCTTTTGTACCATAAATTTGTATTACAATACGGAACGGAACACAGTATGCATTTTGTTTCATCTTTATAATCTAGTCCATTTGAATTGTAAATTTTACTATTATATCATTTGTATTTTTGTGAAAATAATTATTTTGAAGACATTTATAATTGCAATAAATATTTTCTAGTATATCTTTTGGAGATATGTTAACTTTTAAGTAGATAATAATAATTTTATTGTTTATTTACAAAATATTTTTTGTAAATTTTCTATCAATAAATAAAAGTTGTTGATATTACGTTGTTTAGTATTTTTGAAGACGCTTTGATTTGGCATTATAGCATTTTTCGCAACAGTCAAAGGTAAGTATAAGTATGTCTTGAATATATATTTTAAAGAAAAAAGCAAGAAAAGTAAGCTTTACCTGAGTTGAACTTTGCCTAACAGTTTTGTTTAATTTTCCTAAGAAAAGCTTATAATAGTATTGAAAATACAAAATACTTATTATGAATTTAGAAAATGGTTTTCTAAATTGAAAAATATTTTGTTTGTAAGAACTAACAATTGAAAACTTTTATTTGATTAAAGAACACTCACAAAAAATGAGATGGTTAAAGAGTGCTTAGTTAGGATAGCACTCATAATTCTTTAGAATGATATAATCATGATTCATAAAGGCCTCAGCATGATAAAATAATAATTTGTTCAGTCTCAAATACTCTTTTTGCATTCTAAAATAATTCTAATTTTCGCTTTTTATAATAGAGTTCTTTGAATTATTAAATCATGATCTTATACAAAACTAAAATAACGTATAGGAACAGTCTTTCACAAAAAACAAAATTGCCACAAAAATGGCCAAGACTTCACAACACAGAAATGGAAGAAACCAAACATAACTTAATTGTTTAGAGTATTGATAAATGGTTTTGTTAAAAAACACAAAAATATTAATATTAAGAAAATATCAGAAATAAAAATAATGTTGGTATTCTTTGCAGTTGTGAGTTTCTGATGATGGAGTAACTCATAAAAACGCATAAACAGGCTCTTAAAGAGTATATATGTTATACGCGAAGGTTTTTTAAATACTGGCATTACAAAGTGAAAAATTGTTTGTGTGTTTGTTTGTGATGTTTCACAAAAATCCTACATTTAAATTAACTCTAACTAAATTAACCCTATTCCCGAGGGGAAAAAAAATTATTATTATGGTATTTAGAGCCTCATACGCTCTATTTGGGAATCCTCTTAGAAGAGGTTCCTCTAGCCCTAGAGTTCTGAAATTTGACCGGATGATTCCTATGCTTTAAAACCTGATATGTTTGGGTATTTTTTTGGAATTAAATTTTGAACAGTCAAAATATTGTCTATTCTTTGAAGTTTTTAGATAAAGAATGGACATTTGATCATATGAATGGGTTTTGAACTGATGGTGATGAATTTGAACTGATTTTGAACTGACGATAAAAATGGATTTCGATAAATTTGAGCTTTTTTGGATTTGGTAGGGTAAGTGTACCTGTGCGCAAGTACATAATTTCGTTTTCTACCGATTCCATTCAACCTATCGAACTGATTTTTCGTATATGACCTCATGTTTGATCAAACAATACAGTTTTGGACTAATTAGAATTAGGGTAAATGGACCTCAGTTTGGACATTGGTACAAATGTTGCCTCGGTTGTAGGGTATTTGGATATTTGGGTACTGAAAATTTGGATTTGAGCAAAGAGTGTCAACTCTGAACTTATTTTCAGTAAATTTTCTCTATATAGTTTCTTGATAAATTTGACTTTTTGGAATTTTAGGGTAAAAGGACCTGTGGACCTCTTCTTTCGATTTCTGTTTTTATAGGTTTTCTTGTAGATATCATCTCGAATTTTGAGCTGAAGTCTTATGAGGACTTTTTGTATATAATCCAATGTTATAGATTTTATACTTGAACGATAAATAAAGAGAGTTCATTTTATAAATTCTTAGAAACATTCAATGTTGTTTGTTCAAAGAACTAAATATCATTTGATACTTTTACTTAGATATTTTATTTTGTTCACTTAGATTTCAATTTAAATAACAGTTTCACAAATAATGAGTGCAATTGAAAATAATATTTAATTTTTATTACGAAAATTATAGAATACAATTCGAATTTAAAATGTGTAACAAATAAATAAATTAATGGAAGCCATCAGTGATCTATATAATAAAATTCAAATATGTCTGTCTGTCTGTGTGTTCCTTATAGAAACCGACGGGGTTTATGCGAGTTGGCTCAAATTTGGCAGAGATGTTCCCTTGAATCTTGGTCAAAACATAGGCTACTTTTTGTTACGGGGAATTTTAAGAAGAGCTAGAAAATCTATGTGGGTAGGAAATAAATATAGAATCAATTTCTGGCATGGGAAAGATTCCAAGATTTCAGAAATAGTTCTATATCCAAAATTGTTTATGGTTGGACGGAATTTTGAGAGGAGTCAGAAAGAACAAAGTAAAAACTTATAATTCCTGCATGAAAATAATAAATACCCTCAAGATTTAGAAAACAAGAACTAAAAATCACAAGATAGTTTACACAATAATTACAAAGCAGTAGATTCAAAAATTAAAATGTCTCCTCCAAAACAACAAATACACTCAAGAACTAATAAACTAAATGAATAAAAATAAAATAAAATATTTTACAATAAATTTAAAAGGAAAAAAAATAATAATAAAAAAATCCAGTAACAAATAATGCTAACGTTTGAATAAAAAAAAATAAAAACAACAATATTTTTTAAAATTAACACTAAGAGTTCAATCATTAAAAAGCAAACCCAAATAAATAACAATAATTTGTTATACATAATAGAATACAATAAATACTTTTACAAAAAAATAATTGGAAAATCCATCAGTGTACAATAAATTCATAAAGATAGATAATGACTGAATAACTTCCATTGCATCAGAGTTGTTACGTAAACTCTTAACAATTACATCAAAAAATTAAATACATGTATATACAATTTTTCGAGAATTATTTATATGACTTTAGCAAATGTTGTATGAATTAATTTCGAAATGCTTATGTCATGTATATAATTTATCGTCTATGCAAAGGGGTAAGGTTTTTGAGTAAAAAATACAATTTTCGTTAAATTGACTTTTTAATCAAGCTTTTCTTCTACAAAGTGTTTTATTTAAGTAAATTAAGACATTTCCTTAAAAAATCAAATATTTTAAAATATTTTTGACAAGAAAAGCGAAGGGTTGCTACTGTCAAATTTTTGAGTCAAAAAAAAGGTGTGTCGCGTTAGCTATGTTATTAATATTTTTAACAATTATATCAAAAAATTAAATAGATGTGGATGTAGTTTTCCAAAAATTATAATTACAACATTATTATAATTATAAAAGCTAATTTCGTTGAATTCATTTAAGAGCTTTAATCCATGTATTAACTTAAATATTTACAAAAATCAGATAACACAACAATAGTTTTGGAAGAATATTAAAAGTTATTAAAAGAATAAAATACCCAGCAAAGATATGTCTCGCCAGAATTTTATTTAAAAAAATCATTAACTGTATACAAAATAGCTGAGGAAGACTTTTATTAAACAACTAATTTTTTAACTCTTTAGTATAAAATCTATATAAATTCAATATTTGGACCAGACTGCTGTTCAAATGAAGGCTCTCTTACCCTAATTTCAAAAACCTGTAACAACATGAATATATTCAGTCCCCACGAGATCTCAGCTCAAATTGCTAAACGATATCTTCAAGGAAATCTATAAAAGCCGAAGTCGAAAGTGGGTTCATACAGGTACTTTTACCCTAAAATTCGAAAAAGGTCAAATTTTTAAAGAAACGATAGTGAAAGGCACATCTCCATTGATCAAATCATTAACTTTCATAGAAAATCCTACAACTAAGGCAACATTTGGACCACTGTCCTTCGGTGGGCCTTACTACTTTCAATATACCGGTTTAGCACACAAACAGTTTTCAAAGTTTTTTTATTCTTTTAATAACTTACGTATAAAATCCGATTTGTCCCTAAATTCTTCTCTGAGATCCTACCCGTTTTGGAGAGTTGATGTATTATTTTTAGGTCTAAGGCTAAATATTGGAAGCTAACAAATAAATTAATGAATGACCTGGTCTTACATGAACTGGAGAGGTATTTATTTTAAATTATATACAGGGTGTTAAAGACCACCCGGGCACCCTTTTTTGAAGTACTATGCTAACTTGAAAGTTTATTTGAGCAACTGTTTCTATGGTAAATCGACCGTGGTCGATCGAGTGGTAATGTTTTTTGATAGGGTAACCCTACAAAATCTCATAGAAAAAGGGTGACCATACCACTTTCACGAAAAACCCTAAAGTGTGACTTTTTATTAAAGTTTAAATGTACGCTGAAAATTAAAGCTTTTTCACATCCAAAACTTTTTTAGTCAAAATTTCTAAGTTACTAACTAAAATAATTTTAAGGTAGTTACTATCTAAAATTGACTTTAATAACTTAGCTGCTTAGCTATTAACAAAATTTGTTTAGTTAATAACTAACATTTTCAGTTAGTTACTAACAAAATAACTTACACTAATTAAAATAAACTTTATAAACTTAAAATAACCACAAATTCTTAGAAACAAATATTTTAAGTTATTAAAGCCAAATTTAGGTAGTAACTAACTTTTAATTTTAGTTAGTAACTGAACAATTTGGCTAAAAAAAATTTGGATGTGACAAAGTTTTAATTTTCAGCGTACATCTGAAGTTACAAATATACTACTTACAATACAAATTGAATAATCGTTATATTTTAAAATTTAAATTAAATTAAATAACAAAACATTTTAAAAATATATTTTTTTGAACTATAGTTAATGCTACTAAAAAGTAAAATCAAAAATTTTAATCTGAAATAAAAGAATATATTTATATTCGAAAAAATATACTATATAAATTTAAGTATCTTGAATAAATTCTTAAGGTAAAAAAGCAAATGTTATTCTTCATTTATAATTTAAAAAAATATATTATAACTATACAAAAATATACTATATATATAGTATATCTTTTAGTTTTATTTTGTAAAACGTAGTTTTTTAATGAGAGTTTATTCAGTTTATTTTTTAATTGTTTAGCTGAACAAAAAAAAATTAAAACTTTTAAACTTGAATATTTTCTTGTATTCAACTATTTATTATAAATTACGAAAATTATAATTGGAATATATTATTTTATTCCAGATGCAAATTGTTTTTTTGTATTTTTTAGTAACAAAAACTTTATTTTATATTTTTGCATAGTTTTATATATATAACCGTTAAACTTTCTTTACAAACCCTAAATAAGTGATTTGGTTAAAACAATTTTAAACCACACTTGGAAATGTAAATTAATCCAGAGTATTTGCACTTACTTTGTAGATATGACCTGAAGTCCAGCACGCTAGGTCTTTGTGGTCAAGTGGTTAAAGTGAGAGGTTCAACAAACATAGGTGCAGCATCTATACATATATTCAAGTGTCGATTGATTTACCTAGAAATATATATCCAAAACATATTAATCAAAATTTTGCAATCAATTATTTTATTTGTCTTTCACTACTTAAAACTTTATATTTAAATGCATTAAATTAATTCAAAAATGGTACTGAATACAAAAGTGTTTCTTCAGTCTAAGCATAATTAGTTAATTAATCTTGTTTTCTTTTCGTGCTTTTTAGTCTTCTATGTATCGAATTTCGTTACAATATACTTCCAATAAATATCAGGCAATACTCGCAATCAACATAGGTGGCCCTTACCAATGCATGATTGCGTTTGAGTAAGCATCAAATAGCTTAATTTGAATAAAAAGTCTTCAGACAAAGAAATTTTATAGTCTACATATTCGATACATAAAAAAGAGTCTTTATTAAAATTTTATTTCTTTATTTTGATGATATAAGAATTAATAGAAAGATATATTTCATTGAATGATTAATTCTCCAGAATGACAAATCAAAATATTTGCTGCCTTCGTGTGGGTTTCGATTTTATTGATTGATTTTATGGCAGATTTTTAATTGCTTTTATTAAACCATGCGCTTTGGCGGAGATCTGGACTACTTTTTATTTGGTAGCGATTCCGTAATTATGATGGTGGCCTTATGTTTTGCCAGTATGTGACTATTACATTCGTTTGAAGCGAAATCGTTTAAATTCTTTGTAAATTTAGTGGTTTTATGTATATTATTATCTCATGGATAATAATCAGATTGGTGGTATATAAGATTTGAGGTTTAAGAAAAATTACGCTTTTAAATAAACAAAGTAATTTAAACAAACAATAAGCAACACAATTTAGCACTATTTAATATAACGTGAATTGAAAGAATTCTTTTTTCTTGTATAGCTCGATCGCTTAAGATTTTTTGATTTTCAAAAAACCCTTAGTGCTAACTTTTTTGCCTAAATTTTTAAAAGTAAAAGTAAAATATGTCGATTTTAATGTGTTAACGAATACTCATTATCGAGTTTTGTTTAACTTATTTTAACTGTAATGTCGAGTACCTCAATTCATCATCATTAGAAAAATTACTCACAATGTTAAAAAAACCTATTATAAAAATATAATGCACATAACCACTGCATGCTTTTCTTCAGTTCGTGCTGCAACAAAAACATCATCAAGATAAGCTTTAGTGAATGGTAAATCGCTTGTTAGCTTGCTTTCCAGATGTAATTTTTACTCAAAATGGCAAACGATTCTAAATGAATAATCCAATATGTTTATGCAAATAAAAAATTGGTTAAAGAACTATATATTATATTATAATACTGTAGTTGCCACATCACAAAAAGCCGGAGTTGGTTTCGGCATTCGCGGGCAGACGCCAGGTACTGTGTAGCTCGATGGACACCTATCAATGAGCGATTAATGCATACTCCGCATCCTCTAGAAATAGCTCCCATGGTTTGTACAAGGAGCTCTATTTTTACGATACACCTGATTACGTCAAAAATGTTAATCTGAAATCAGTGGATTTGTCATGGATTATGAAAGCGAGGTCTGGGTTACTCGGTCTTAATGATTCCAAACAGTCAACATTAAACAACAAAAACTGTAGACTTTGTGTTGGAAACGAGATTGAAAATTTTGAACTTTTTCTTGGAAGGTGCTCAAGTTTATCAGAAATTAGAAGTTTACCACAAATAACTCAACAATAAATTATATGTCAGTCATGAATAGTTTTGGTCTTAATTTCGTCAACATAGAACAACCTACGCTTATCCATCATCACCATCAGGATCACTTCCTGGTCCCGGGTTTGGAACTTGTAATTAATTATCACCAATTATCAACAGCAGCCTATTCAAAGCATGATTTAATTTATTTGGTTTATAAGCTTCCTTTGAAATCAGATAAACCAGATGTTTACAATTATAGACATTTTCGTGAAATCAATGATGAGCATCTTATCATGGATTTTAAAGCTATTGATTGGTCAACATCGCTTACTTTGTTAATAGATTCTTGTGTGGAATTCATGAATGAGTCGTTGATAAATCTTTTTGATGAACATGTTCCTATAGTCACAAAACAAATCCGTTCTTATGTGAATCCTTGGAAGTTTTCTGAAATTAAAAAGCTCAGACGTCAACGAGACTTAGCTTTCGACAAATGAAAAATAAACATCAACTCATTAAGTCATCAACAATTCAATAATTTGAGAAATTTGGTCAACACGAAAATTTGTATTGCTAAGATTTCTTTCTTTTCACGAAAACTTCATCCTGATCAGCCAACAAAAAATCTTTAGTAGGAACTGAGAAGTGTTGGAGTGAATTCAAAATCCTCAAACAATGGTGAGTTATATTCTAATTCTTATTAATATACGTTCTTTCCAGACTATCCAAACAGTGCCAGTCATTCCAGTTTCATGAGGTATATACACAAGATGTTATTTTCGCCATAGCTTCACTGAAAAGCAACGCTATTGGCTTAGATAAAGTTCATAAAGCATATTTGTTCGATCTTCATCGAGCATCTAACCAAAGTGGTAAATCGCTGCTTTTCCAACAGTATCAGTATAAAATATTCGAAAACCTTACATCTACTCAGATTATTAACCAATTAATAAAGAAAGAAGTTTCTACAACACCAGCATTATTTGTGCTTATGACCCCACAGAGGAAGATATTGATGAGGCCATAGACACTTTCTACGACCAACTAGACTAGGTCTATTCCAACTTCCTGCGTATACGATATGAAATTGGTGATAGGCGATGCACAAGTGGGAAAAGAGGACATTTACATGAAGCTTACACGAAAACACCAACGATAATGCACTAAGATTGACAAGCTTCGCTGCATCGAAAAGCTCAGTTATAAAAAGTACGTATTTCCCTCACCCGAAAATTCATCTTCAAACATGGAACCATCCCGATGGAATCACAAAGAACCAGATTGACCATGTATAATGCGATGCACGTCATGAATCGGGTATGTAACAAGGATGTAGGACAAGCCTCCAGTCGAAAGAGTATTCTCAATGCAACCAGATGGTAAAATTAAAATAGAACGGCACCGAAAGCGATGGGAAGACCTTGTTGAACAAGACACCCGGGAGAAAGCTATACCCAACTGGTGAACAACAGCCAGAGACCGAGACGTATGGGCACAGTGCTGCTAGCTGGAATCTGACGAAGGTTCGTCAGCAAACATGTATGTAGGTAGGTTAGGTTGATTTAGGAGGAGGTACCGATTCTTTTTACCGATTCGAGTGGGATTTTTCCTGCTGGATTCAATCAACAAAATCATCCGCAGCAAATAAAACAACTGCTAGTAAGTACAGACCTTTCTACATCCTTTTTTATATCCAGTGGATGATTTTGGTATTGAAGCTTGCTTGCAAGCATAAAAAGCATTGCAGGATTAAATTGAAATTCTTGAAATTAAGTAAGGTGTGTACTATTTAAAGATGGGAGTGAAAAATGTGGTATTTTATATTTCATAGAAAATAATACTAGTTAGGTTTTAGCCGGATGAAAGTTTAAGCCATTTTTGGGTTCATTTAAAAAGTATATTTAAGGCATTTGTCATTAGTTCACTGATTTTTGTCAAATTGTCTGTTTTAGCGGTTATCAAAATTACTACATAATCAGTATTGATCCATATTGTTTTTCGATCTCTGCATTTCGTTTTTTAAAGTTCTGAGTTGTGTATGATACGTTTCAAACCGCTTGATTCTTTCCGCTGACCCTATTTTAAATTATTTAGAGACATAGGAAAATAATATATCCTCAGAGGGTGTAAATATACAAAATCATGTCAGTGTTTATGTATTTGGAGATATTTTGATGGATACACTTTTTAAAACATATCTAAATTTACTTAATTACATTTGTAAATATATGGCTTAAACTTTTGACGGCCTATAATCATTCCTCCAAAGCATAGTTTTTACAATCTTGAACTGTGATGTTGATATGCATATTAAAATAACTAAATCACTGTGTTTCTTTATAAATAATCCGATGGATATAAACATATTTTTTATATTTTAGAGTTTCAATTTAAAAGATGGTACGATGCGATGACTCTGACATGACACCCACCAAGAAGATCCCATAAAATCTAAAAGATAAGTTCTTTTACACATTTTTATGATATTTTTTTATTTGAAAGTAAGATATAATTTTTGCAACTTAATCCACACTTACAAATAATACCACAATATCACGCAGTTTGAACTCAAAGAGTGTGTCATTTGTCTTTAAATGCTATATAAAACCACCTACGTTTTCATGTTCATTCATAAGCAAAGCAAACCCCGTACATACCGCCGCAAAAGATCTTCATATTTCTGTGTAGGCTCACTAATATTATAAACTTAAAAGGCATAGCATAAAGAACTCTTAGCTGTCGTTAATTTTGTCAAATTAGGATTGACTATTAGGTTACATTATTATTCATACCTCTGCATATTATAGTAAATTTTCAATCGGTTCAATTGCAAAACATATATGTTGCGGGATTACAAAATTAATAGAATTGGCTTGGCATGAGACTTGTCAATAAAAATAAGAGCTTTATTATACGTATGGTTATGTTAGCTGATGTATTGTTTTTTTACGAATTATCTATCAGAAAATTGTATAGTTGCCTACACTTATTGTGTTTGTATTTTAGATGATTTCGTGTGTTTTTAAATTATATGTTTTTAAGCAATTTTTTTGTAAGAGAATCATAAGATATCGGGCTCTATAGTTTAAAATGAATCCCATTTTTCAGCAACGGCATTGATCTTTGTGTATACTCGTACTATATTACGTATGAATCTGTAGTGCGAATTTGGTAAAAATCGGATCACCCGCAAAGACTTGCTCTTTTTTATATACATTAGAATATTAGCGATGAGTTCAATTAGTAATAATTACTAATCAAGAAATAATTGAATTGACAGAATTTAATACATGGATGATTTCTTCGTCCAGAGAAAGCTAATTTCTACTTTTTACAATATATTAGTGCGAAAGCTCGTTTTGTAATACTCAATCGATATCATCACGATGTAGTGGGGATTAACTGGAGACAAAAACTGAGACAATGATATCATTAGGATGTCATCAGTAATAATGTTACATGGGATGTATAGTTCAGATTGTGTTGAATGTTATTAAACTTATGTTTTTCCATGTTACAATTGGATCCTCGTTACTGATGCTTGTCACATTAACATCGGGGGAATACAGTTCAGATGCTTGCTCAGTTACCATGTTGTTTGAGCTTCTTATAGCGAATGAACTAGGCTCTAATGTACAAGACTGATGTAACGTAAGCTTGCCTTCACCGAATATCCTTGAGGAACCTTAGTGCAGAATATCCATGTCCATATTAACATTTTTTAAATCAGTTATCACCATTTCCACATTAATTGATCTAGCTTTACAATTCATATTCAATACAAGAATCAGATAGCCGCAGCTCTTATAAATAATATATAAAACAGTTTTTTTGTTTGAAACTGAAATATTGATGTGCTCTCTGTTTAGCAGCAAACCAGTAGGGCGCGTAGTGGACACATTTTTATTTTTCGACTTTTGATTATTGATTTTTTTATGTGATCTTGTTACAGATATTGCAAAGAATCAAAAGATGTGAAATTTGTTTTTATATATGGAACCGCTGATTTTTAATTGAGCTTTAAAGTCAAAAAATCATATTTTTCTTTGAATAGGAGTAAATTTAGGGTCATTTCAAAATGATGCTGCACAGCATTAGTAGAAGATATTTCATTTTCGTATAAGTTTTTGTGTTCTTTAAAGGATTTCATGAGGATTATAAGAAAAAAATGGGTTATGGGTTAGTTATCAGCAGAGGTCGATTTTTCCTTAAAATTCAAGTTTAAAAAGGAATATCTCAAAAATTGCGGCGTATTGTAGTTACAGTTTTTCTATGATTTGTACCTTCGCATATTCTGTATCGATCCTGCAAAGCATTCTAGTAAACCTCTAAATATCAAAATGTTTACCTTTTTTGTCTAAAAAAAAAGGTATATGAGTTTAATTTTTATTTGTTCACTTAAAAAATGCAGCCACTTGTGAAAGAAAGCATTGTTGTCATCGATGACGACTAAATCATCAACATTCAAACTGGTTAACTCCAGCTTCCACTTTGTTCTTGGTTGTAAGGTGTGTAGTATCTGGATTTTATATTCCTGGTAAATAAGTTTTTCTTAAGCTTTGAAAATATTTATATCTGTTTGCTAGGGATACATTTGCACCCTCCGGCTCTGGATTGGTGAACATTGACGTTCCTGTTAAGAAGTGACTTGGTGTAAAAATTTCCCGATCTTCATAAAATTTAAGTGGTCTGGAATTAAGACATTCTTCAACTTGCGTCAAGACAGTGTAGAACTCCTCATAAGTAAGTAACGTGTTTGTTAAATATTTTAAGATTAATTTCTTCATAGATTTTACAGCTGCTTCCCAAATACCTTCAGCATGGGGTGCGGATGGAGGATTGAAGTGCCATTGTAAGCCATCTCAAATCAGTAGTTTCATTTCATCTTTCTACTTCTCTTAAAATGCTTTCAGCTCTGCTTTTAAAATGTTAGTTCCGTAGTCACGATCCAAAAACGTCTTCGTAGGATGTATTCGGTCAAAGAATCTGTTCCATGGGAGTATCTAATATGAGCATACCGAACGATCAGCTTTAATCTCTTGGTAGAATCATTGGAGCTCAGGTAAGAGTTTTGTAATAAAAAGTAGATAAAGCCAAGATACCGTTGGGATTATTAAGCCCCTTTAATGTTGAATATTCTCAATATCTTCTTTGTAATACGGGTGGACGTGCTTGATAAATCTGCGACAAAAAGCAAGATACCGCAAAAAGCAATAATTATCTTGAGTCTATAGAACGATGAATATCTCTTGATAATATTTTCTATGTTGTCGTCCTCTGATGGCTGTGCTACCAAAACTATAATGTCCTTTTCCTCCTAAGCTCAGGAACATCAGGAGCGATTGGACAACAAACACAGTGCCACTTGTCTTCACTTAAGAGTAAACATTCTGGACCATACCACCACAGCTTATGATGTTTGAGTTCTGTTGACGTCACTCCTCTTGTAGCAACATCTGCATAATTTTGTTTTGTTGGTATGTACCTCCAATCTTTTTTGCTTGTTGTGCTAACCAGCCAATTGGATCAAAGATTCTTGAGATGTCTGAAGATAAAGCCGTTTTTGTTATCGTCGAGTTTGAGATTTCATTGGAGAGAGTACTTAAGACGTTTCTGAGGACCATATGCGAGGATTGATTTGCATTTACAACTACCACTGGTAGGTTTATGTTCTTCAAATACTGCTCACGATTCTTGTGAAGATCTTCAATTGTCTCCAAAGTTAAATTGCTCTCTTCATTGCCACCTAACAGGAGTAACAGGATCTGTTCTTAGATAGATTATTAAATCTGCTGATATTCCATGAATCTTGATTTGGTTATCAGAAATGACTCTACGAAAACATGTTTAGCTGCGAATACGCTTCTCTCCAAAACTTTGATTTCTGCATTTGAATTATGGATATGATAATTGAAACTTTTATCCACACTAAGGTTGTATATCATAGAACTTTTGGAACAGATTGATTCCTTGAAAATCTGTCCATGGGTTCAGGAAATACCTCTCTGTTATCTTTTACTTTTAACGGCTCAAGCAAAGAAGCTTTACCGCAACTAGAATTTTTCTCTTCACAGCCAAAATTCTTTATATACTCACTGATGTCATCGCTTGTTTAAGGTCTTCCAGAATGTCTGTGTGCTTGACCACTTACGCAATGACATACCTAATCTTTTAAGAAGAGCTCGACCATCTTTTTGTAGCTGTGGACATTGCTCAATGGTGTCTATGCCAGTCAACAAGTCGTCAACATAAAAATATTCTAATACTGATGTTGCTGCTTCTGGATACAAATTTAAGTCATCTTTAGCTAACTGTTGAAGAGTTTTTATGGCGAGATAAGGAGCAGCATTTGTCGAATAAGTTTCAGTAGACAACTCATACACTGACATCTTTTCTGCTGGGCTGTCCCTTCAAGAAATCTTCTCCTACTTGCGATGTTCAGGTGCTATTAGAATTTGCCTGTACATGTTCTCGACATCAGCAGCTACTACGAACTTGTATACCCTCCAGCGCAAAAGTATACAAGCAATATCATCTTGGACTCGACTGCCTATTTCTGTAGTTTCCTTTAGGTTATGCCTATTTTTGAGTTCAAGGCCACCAAATTCGAGTTTACACTTTTTTGCATTCCAATCAATTCCTTCAATTTTACGATCAGGAATCATAGACGTCAGCGCCTTCCCTATGACTAATGCTTTCGCATAATTCCAAAAACCTGACTCGAAATGTGGTTCAATTGTAACTGAAACCGCAGATGTGACTTTGAAAGCTTGAATCGTTCCGATACCAGTCACATTTGCTCTGCAATTTTATCGTAAAAGTTTAAGTTTTTGTTCTGCACCTTCAGTAAAGTAGTTCTTCTGTGCTCCTGAGTCGATAAGAATACGAATTGGAACATAGTTACCAAACACATCCTTCACACAAAGACTTCATTGCTAAGACTTCATGGTTTTCTCAAATTTGAAGCGAGCATTCGAAGATAATGAAATGAATTTGGGACAAATTACGAGTCTATGTTTTTATTTACATTTTGGGGCAAGCACTACTCGAAGTAATTTGCGTAAAAATTTTACTTTCATCTGGATAAGAAATCCTTGGTTTACTGATCACTTTGATATATTCCATTACTTCCAAAGCCTTAAATCTTGACATCTTCAAGTCCGGAATTTCGTTTGGACTTTCGTTGAATTTTTCTTCAAAAAGACTTTGATTTTCACGATCCAGGTTTTCAATCACGTTATGAACAATCATAGATGCCCAGGATGAATTGTCAATTCCCATATTCTTGATTACGTTCATGCCCTCGTTGTTGTTCTCGAACAGTTCTTTTACGGTTTTTGAAGTAACATCTTTGCCAAATGGTTTCTTCATGCTGTCAAGATGTAAACTCAGCAGTTTTCTTTTGTTGTTGTAGCGGTTTTTTAAAGCCTTTCAATCATATTCATAATTCTGTCCTAAATTTCGAAGAGCATCTCGACATATGCCAGTGTTAAAAGTTGAGTCGTTAGAACCATTAAGCTCGATTTCTTCCTCTAATGCTGATATTCCGTGCCACATGTCTTGTAGATATTTCTGATGTACGTTAAACAGATCTTCAGTCAAAGTGCCATTAGTGAAATCTGCATAAACTTCCTCAATCGCGAAATTCAGCTTCCTAACTTTGATTCCCAAAGCTTGATTTTTCGATAAAAAGCAGCGTTTTCTCCGTGTCGCTAGATCTTCTGCAGAATTTTGTCTCCTGTCTGGTTTACGATGTGAATGTCAACTTTTCCTTTCTCCAAGATTTCAGAATGAAAAATTTGTATTCCTCTTCTCCAAAGATTGTACTCTTGACTTTAATTAAAGACGGGTTAACACTGAAAGACCTGCGGACTTGTGTTGTTCAACGTTGACTTCAACTTTCCGCAGCATCTGCTTCTCGATGTAAGTTAAAGTTTCCTTTTCTATTATCCATGTTAACAGAGAATTGAAGGAATGAATGTTAATAGCTGTAGATATATTCGTAATGTTGTTCTGTATAGGTCGCTGATAGTTGAAAAGGTTTGAAGTACCAATGTTTGTTGCTCTAATTAAAAGTCAAAACTTATAAGTCAAAATTAACCACTATGAGTAAAGTGGTGAAAGTTTCAGATAATAGCTTCAAAAACAAACAAACAAACTTGCTTATGCAATGTACAAAAAATCGAGTTTTCGCCACACTGTGCGGCAGTGGGAGTCAAAAAACGGAATCAGTTTAATTCCCTTTTTGTTTTTATTAAATATGTAATTCAATATTTTAGATACAGTTCCAATTAACACGCAGAAATGTATATTTAATATTCCCTCAATACACCAAATACCATCAATTAAAAACTATATGAATAAAATGAAATTTGAATAAATAATGAGTTGTAGACTATAAAGAATGAATGATTCCATATTTCTTTATAGAAATCAAAATAAATAAATTGATTGTACAATTAGCAAACCATCATATCTATTTAAATGATTTATGTATGTTTGTTTATAGCTATATAAAGCAATAAGAATACTTTCGAATTGGATACTGTGAAGATGAATTTATTATGACAAATTGCGACAATACTATTCAGTTTCTGGTTGACTGGCTTTGCTTGCAACATATATATATATATATCTGAATCGGGCTCTGCAGATTGAACAACCATAACGAACAGGAAAAAAAATAATAGATTCATGAGCACATGATCATCTTTCAATTTTTATTGACTTGGACGAATTGATAGACAAACCAATAAATCTCACTGCCAACACTGTAGATAAAATAATTCATTTTTTCTGCTTTCTTTTACTTATAAATTTGAAATTTATCTGGAAATTGTTAACGTATTAATATCTTTCTTCACTTTCAGTTAACCTGACTTCGTAGGAAGTATGTTTCCAGTTTGATGAGATTGACCACCCAATTATGATGAATTATAATGAGAAGTTCTTCGAACCGAACATTATGTTTTATTACTTCCATCAATGGATGGCGCCTCAATGCATTTAAATCATTACCTCTTTAACTTATATTTAAATGAGAATACTGTTGAAACGAAATTCGATGTGAACTTGTGGAAATTAATAGTACTGTCAAGTAAATGTCATCGAGGAACATAAATTAAGCAGTGGGTTGAATTACAATTATTATATTTTTGCGTGGTTTAGCATTAAAGAAAGAATTCACCGAATTATCGTCAACATGATTGTGGGTTGTAAAAAACAATGAATGTGTGATTTCTTCTTCTTTTAAAATGTTGATTTTCGAATTTGCTGTGATATGATGTTTTAACAGATATTCCATTTAAATAATAACTTTGATAGCAGATATTTCAGCAGAAGAGTCTACCGATTGAAATTTGGACCGACGTCTGCGGATCGAAAAAATAAATTACATGGAGTAAAAGGATGTCGCTTATTTTTTTGTAAAAAGTCTAGTCGGCGGCTTCTTTAGAAAAAAAAAAAAAACAAAAAACAGAAAAAATTCATTGACAACATTTTTAAATATTTTTTTTACTTGAGCTTAAGGAATTAATCACCTACATTTCGAGCGTATATATCACCATTTTACCTGTACACCAAAAATGATGAACGACAAGGAAAGAAGAAAACAATCGTGTCCAATTCAAAATGCAAATTAGGAGTCCTCGGATTATGACCCACAACACCGGATACAAACTCCCTGCAAAGACGGCAAATACAAACCTACAACAAAACTGGTATTACCTTTCGTAGCTTACAACCTATATGGTTGGTTTTCGCTTGCTTCAAAAGGTTACTCCATTC
>JXPG01022479.1:0-30743 GCA_001015175.1 Megaselia abdita
ACCGTTTTTAATGAGAATTTCTTAATTAAACGGATTAAAAGTCTTTCGAGAAGAAAAATTTCGTTAAAAAGGCAATTTAATTAAGTTGATTTTTCGACTCTAAAAAGCAGTTTGAATTTTTAACAAAAAATATGTGGAAAAAAATGTGTGATATAAATATCTTAATTAAACCAATTAAAAGACTTTCTAGAAGAAAAATTTAGTTAAAAAAGCAATTTAAAGAAGTTGATTTTTCGGCTCTAAAAAGCAGCATTTTAACAAGAAATATGTGGAAAAAAAATGTATGATTTTTTGATATAAATATCTTAATTAAACCAATTCTAGAAGAAAAATTTCGTTAAAAAAGCAATTTAAAGAAGTTGATTTTTTAGCACTAAAATCATTAAGGGGTACCTCTTTGTATTTTTTACAAAAAATCCTGGAAAAAAATGTTACCGTTTTTAATGAGAATTTCTTAATTAAACCAATTCTAGAAGAAACATTTCGTTAAAAAGGCAATTTAAAGAAGTTGATTTTTTAGCACTAAAATCATTAAGGGGTACCTCTTTGTATTTTTGACAAAAAAATAAGTCAAAGAAAATTTATCCTTTTTTGATAAAAATTTCTTAGTCAAACTAATTAAAAGTCTTTCTAGAAGAAAAGTTAAGATAAAAAAGCAATTTAAAGAAGTTGATTTTTCGGCCCTAAAAATCAGTAAGTGGAAAGAACATTCTCCCTTACAAAAAATGTGTTCATTAAAAATGTATATATTAAAATGAAGATCTGTTCGTGTTTATGTGTGCCAAACAAAAATATTCTAGATTAAAATTATAATAAGAAAACATTTAAAAAATTGCTTTTAAAAAATAAGTAAATAAAAAAAAAAAAACAAGTAAAAATAAAATTTAAAAATTAACAAATCCTAAATTATGCTCAGAAATCATAACAATAAATAAAATTTAAAATTAGACAAAGAAATAATTAATTATTTTCCAAAAAAGAAAGAAATGTAATAAAATCAATCAGCTTTATTAAAACAAATCAAGAACGCGAAAATATACCATTAAAAATATTTCACAAAAGGGAACATAATAAAATAAGTTCATACTTCAATATTTAAAAAATAAAATGATAATTGTAAAATTAATCAGCTACAGACAAAAAAAATCAAAATACCTTTATTTGGGTATTTGTTAATTTTAAAAATAATTTTATATTATTTTTGTTTGTTTTTAGTTTAGTTAATATAATTCAAATATTTTGTTGAGCTTTTTAAGATGATAATTTTAATTATTGAGTTGTTGGAAATTTTTCAAAATACTAGTACACATATATATATTTTTTTTAATTTCAATATTTCGAATTAATTTTGATGACTATCTTTAAGTATTGGGGGTATTGGTTGGTTTAAGAGTTTTAAGAATTTCACTCAAATTAAGCTCGCCGAAATGTGTCTTGTTGTAAAGTTACGTTACGTTTTAAGCATAAACGTTACGTTTTTATAATTTTTAAATATTTATTTCGCATTTAGCCTTATGTACAACAAAACCATGAAATACTCACCCACCTAAAATTGGAATTAAAAACAAATTGAAAATGTACCTGTTTTAAAACATTTCCTCCCCCCCAAATATATAAAACATAAGGATTTTCATAATGTAACTGTATTTTCACATTTCTTTTTTGCGTTTGCATGTTATAATTTCAATAATTAATGAAGTTCATTAAAACAACTATAATCATAATTTTTAATTAATTATCATCATTTGTTGTAATGTATTGTATGTTATGTATGTAATGTATGTGTAGTGTGTAATGTGTATTAGTGGTTTATTAAATATTTTCTATACATTTAACTAAAAAATATAATGATGATTCTGACTTTCCATAACTATTTATATATCGATATTAATTATAATTATAATTATAATAAATTCAAATTACAACAGTTTTTCATTAGATTTTTTGTTTTTCTTTTTTTTTCGGTTGTTTTGCCGTTTAGCTTGAGAGAGGAATGCGGTAGAAGTAGAATAAAATGGGGGTGGATTTCTAACTTACTTCAAACTACGACACGATTAAGATTTGTACACTTTTAAAATTATTGTATTACGTAAAATGTTATTTGTACACACCTTTCTTTATGGGGGAAATTTATCAAAAATAATCTACATAAAGATAGATCTTCCCTAGAACATTTTTGGTTGTTTTTTTCTGACACGAAATAACCGTCGAAAGCCCTCGGACGAATTGTGAAGCGGGGCTCCAAGAGTTATCGCACACTCAAAAAAACTTTCCCATCAGTTTTTCTTTTTTTTTGTTATATGAAAATTTCGAAGCACGCGTTTTTTGTGTTTTCTGTTACAAAAATATGTGTTTTTTGTTTCAAAATAGTTAAAAAAATGTTCTGATATGTTCTAAATATTTAAATATCTTTCATTTTATGGTTTCAAAAATTCTAACAAAACAAAATTCCAAAACCAAAGAGAAAAAACATCTGTGAGTGTATATTTAGTAAAAATTTGTAAGCTGCATTAGCGATTGTATAAGATTGTTCTACTGCTTTTTTTTTTCTTTTTAATTAAATATATATTTTTTATTTTAAAATTTTGTTTTAGAGATTTTTTTTTAAATATTTCAATTTTTATTTGTCTTTGTGCGTTGGCTTCTTCACCAAAAAAATAACGAAATGCGTGCAAACTTTCTGGGGATAGGAGGCGACTGACGTTCCACCTCCGTCACACCAGACCATCCTGAGAACTGTGTAAATGTTATCATTGTAAGTTAATATATATTTTTTAATCATTATCATTTTATTAGTTTTAAGATTTATTTAAATTTTAGAATTTAAAAGTAGTGTGTAATTTTGATATTTTACAAGAAATTAGGAAAATGCCGAACCGCGCTCTTTTGTTTTTGAAATTTCTCAAATTTTGAGTTAACAATTTCGAAAATTAAATTTAAAACCAAGCCTTTTTATCCAAACATGCAGCATTTTTCAACAAAATATTTACATGGTTGTTTTATAATCTACATATTTTTCTTTTATACATAACTAAAAATATATCTCACTCGAAATTTTCGAAAATCTTTACAAACCTAAGAGACACGCAGTAGACTTCTATGGTTGTTGGGGGTTTTTTATTTTTAAGAAGGGTTTTATTTTATTTTTTTTTGTAAAATTCATAAATATTACAATTAAAAATTAAGATTTACAAAAAAAAAATTGGGATTTGAGCTCCAATTTAACTGTATGGAAAGGAATTATTTTTTATGTTTTAATGTGTTCCAATTTTCGTAATCTTTATGGTTTGATAATTTCTTAATGAATGACTTTGGTTTTATAAAAATTTTAAATTTAATTTATTTTTCTTTGTTTTGGTTTTATTAATAGTTACTATAACAATTTAAATTTAAAAAAAAACTTAAAATGTTGGGATTTAAACTCCAGAATAACTGTCCGTTGCAAATTATTAAAAATAAAAATTAAACACCGTTTTTATTCAATTTACAATTCAGTTAATTTTTGCACAAGATTATAACAAATATTTGTTTCTAATAATTAACCAAATTTTAATAAAATGTTAAAAAAAAAATTTCAAGACAAAACTAAAGTTTTATATACAATATTGATTTGTTTCTATTTTATTTACAACTCAAATTTCAAATTTAAAAAAATAAAATAAATTTTAGTTAAGTAAATTTTAAATTTAGATCAGTTTACAAAATGATAAACAAAAAATTTGTTGGTTTAACAATATTTAATATTTTTTATTGAATGGTCTTGGTTTTTTATTAACATTTAAAAATTTAGTTCGTCTTTCAAATTTAATTGAGTTTTAAGCATTTTATTTTTATTGTTTAAATCTGTAATTTTCAAATAATTATAATTAAATTTAATTTGAAAAAAAAAATCTTTGTTCAGTGTTTTAAAAATTTCTTATTAAAGCTCTTTAAATTTGAAATATTTCAATTTTAAAATTTATTTCAGTAGAGATTTGTGTTTTTATTGAATATTACGAATTTAAAAATAAAAACACTTCCTAAAATGGAGCAATTTTTTATTCTAATTTTCAAGTGTTTTTGAATTTAAAATGTTCCTATTAAAAAACTTTTGTAAAACTAAACCTTAAAATAATCTTTCTTAAAAAAATACAAAAATAACAAAAAATATATTAGTATTAAAAAAATAACCGTCAAACCCTACCACCAACAAACCATAGTCACCGGCTTTTAATCCAGTGAAATAATGAGAATAACACATAGAAGAAGTACAAGAGTTAAAATGTGCATTTGAAAAAATCTACAAAGTGTCTGTCTTTCTTAATCTAATCCCAAAGCGCATTATTGTTGCGATTTTGTAAAAACTTTTCATAAATATACTATGCGATATATTAGCCAATAAAATTAATTAACAATCACAGATAAAAGCCGTTGGTTGGTCGGATACGATACAAAGCGATGCGACGCTACGCTACGCGATACGATCTCCAAACCAACAAAAAGGACTGCTGTTGTTCATGAAACTATTAAATATGTGTGTAAAAAAATTCCAATCACATTCATACCACGTTCATTACATATATATATCTTAACAAATTTTCTTATAATCATATGTTTTCTTATTGCTTCTATGTTTTTTTCTCTTTTTTATTTACAGTGATTTCCTTGAAGGTTTTAGGGTTTTTGAAAACCACCTTCAAATCATCAAGCCGCTCATACTCTTTACTTCCTTATAATATAGTTCTTTCTCGATGCATTGGAATGAATGATTGACTAACTGTCCGTCTGTCCGACCGACTTGACATTTCTACGTAATCCATTAGTAGAAAATTTACATATTAAAATATATCCTTGTGACGCTTAGTCTAACTAACTGATAACAACTTAGAAACTATTCAAGAGCTTTTCCATTTAATCTGTAGAAATAATTTCAATGGTTAATATGACAAAGAAACTAATGAAGAAATGTTTACCTATACTTATGCTATGATCCACAACCCCTTTCTTTTGAGTTACTCTTCTGGAGTAATGCATGGCTTTCCTCTGATCCATGACCATCGCCATCCATTACATCTGATCTCAGTATCGTACTTGATGTAAATGTTGTCTCTGAATCTGGAATTGAAAGGTTTTTTAATTAATGTTTATGTTTGAAGAAAGGTGAAAGGGGGAGATAAAAAAGATCTTTCATAATGACATAGTTATTTGTGGTAGAGCATATTTCGTTTAAAAGATTTTTTCTTAATTAAACCAATTAAAAGACTTTCTAGAAGAAAAATTTCGATAAAAAACAATTTAAAGAAGTTGTTTTTTCGGCACTAAAAATCAGTAAGGGGTATCTCTTTGCATTTTTACCAAAAATATGTGTAAAAAATATATCCTTTTTTTAAGAAAATTTCTTAATTAAATAAGACTTTCTAGAAGAAAATTTTCGATTAAAAAGCAATTTTAAGAAGTTGAGCTTTTGGCAATAAAAATCAATAAGGGGTTTTACAAAAAATATGTCGAAAAAAATATATTTTATTTACGAAAATTTCTGAATTAAATCAATTAAAAGACTTTCCAGAAGAAAAGTTTCGGCAATTTGAAGAAGTTCATTTCTTGCCCCTAAAAATTAGTAAAAGGTACCCCTTTGAATTTTTAATAAAAAATATATCCTTTTTTTAAGAAAATTTCTTAATTAAATCAATTAAAAGACTTTCTAGAAGAAAATTTTCGTTTAAAAAACAATTTTAAGAAGTTGAGCTTTTGGCACTAAAAATCAATAAGGGGTACCCCTTTGCAATTTTTACAAAAAATATGGGGAAAAAAATATATTTTATTTACGAAAATTTCTGAGTTAAATCAATTAAAAGACTTTCCAGAAGAAAAGTTTCGGCAATTTGAAGAAGTTAAATTTTCGGCCCTAAAAATTAGTAAAAGGTACCAATTTGGATTTTTTACAAAAAATATTTGGATCAAAAAATGTTTCCTTTTTTGATGAAAATTTCTTAATTACACCAATTAAAAGACTTTTTATTAGAAAAGTTTCGTTAAAATAACAATTTAAAGAAGTCGATTTTTTGGCCCTAAAAATCAGTAAGGTGTACCCCTTAAAATTTTGGATGTAGAAGCAAATGTATGCTTTTTTGATGAAAATTTCTTAATTAAACCCAATTAAAAAATTTTCTAGAAGAAAAGTTTAATTAAAAAAACAATTTAAAGAAGTTGATTTTTTGGATCTAAAAATCACTAAGGGGTACCCCTTTAAATTTTTGATGTAGAAGCAAATGTATGCTTTTTTGATGAACATTTCTTAATTAAACCCAATTAACTTTCTAGGAGAAAACTTTAATTAAAAAAACAATTTAAAGAAGTTGATTTTTGGGATCTAAAAATCACTAAGGGGTACCCCTTTGAATTTTTGATGTAGAAGCAAATGTATGCTTTTTTGATGAACATTTCTTAATTAAACCCAATTAACTTTCTAGGAGAAAACTTTAATTAAAAAAACAATTTAAAGAAGTTGATTTTTGGGATCTAAAAATCACTAAGGGGTACCCCTTTAAATTTTTGATGTAGAAGCAAATGTATGCTTTTTTGATGAACATTTCTTAATTAAACCCAATTAACTTTCTAGGAGAAAACTTTAATTAAAAAAACAATTTAAAGAAGTTGATTTTTGGGATCTAAAAATCACTAAGGGGTACCCCTTTAAATTTTTGATGTAGAAGCAAATGTATGCTTTTTTGATGAACATTTCTTAATTAAACCCAATTAACTTTCTAGGAGAAAACTTTAATTAAAAAAACAATTTAAAGAAGTTGATTTTTGGGATCTAAAAATCACTAAGGGGTACCCCTTTAAATTTTTGATGTAGAAGCAAATGTATGCTTTTTTGATGAACATTTCTTAATTAAACCCAATTAACTTTCTAGGAGAAAACTTTAATTAAAAAAACAATTTAAAGAAGTTGATTTTTGGGATCTAAAAATCACTAAGGGGTACCCCTTTAAATTTTTGATGTAGAAGCAAATGTATGCTTTTTTGATGAACATTTCTTAATTAAACCCAATTAACTTTCTAGGAGAAAACTTTAATTAAAAAAACAATTTAAAGAAGTTGATTTTTGGGATCTAAAAATCACTAAGGGGTACCCCTTTGAATTTTTTACAAAAAATATGTGGAAACAAATTTATCCTTTTTTGACGAAAATTTCTTAATTAAACCAATTAAAACCAATCAATAGTTTCGTTAAAAAGCNTTAAGGGTTTGACTTTTCAGCACTAAAATTCACTAAGGGGGTACCCCTTTGCATTTTTTACAAAAATATGTGAACAAANAATTTTTTACAAAAAATATGTGGAAACAAATTTATCCTTTTTTGACGAAAATTTCTTAATTAAACCAATTAAAACCAATCAATAGTTTCGTTAAAAAGCAATTTAAAGAAGTTGATTTTTGGCACTAAAATTCACTAAGGGGGTACCCCTTTGCATTTTTTACAAAAAAATTGTGGAAAAAATGTATCCTTTTGTGAAGAAAATTTCGTAATTAAACCAATTAAAAGACGTTCTAGAAGAAAGGTTTCGTTAAAAAGCAATTTAAAGAAGTTGTATGTGGAACAAAATGTATCCTTTTTGGAGGAAAATTAATTAAACCATTTAAAAATATGTAAAAAAAAATTTATCCTTTTTGACGAAAATTTCTTAATTAAACCAATTAAAACCAATCAATAATTTCGTTAAAAAGGCAATTTAAAGAAGTTGATTGTTGGCACTAACAATTACTAAGGGGTACCCCTTTGCATTTTTTACAAAAAATATGTGGAACAAAATGTATCCTTTTTCGAGGAAAATTTCTTAATTAAACCAATTAAAAGACGTTCTAGAAGAAAGGTTTCGTTAAAAAGCAATTTAAAGAAGTTGTATGTGGAACAAAATGTATCCTTTTTGGAGGAAAATTAATTAAACCATTTAAAAATATGTAAAAAAAAATTTATCCTTTTTGACGAAAATTTCTTAATTAAACCAATTAAAACCAATCAATAATTTCGTTAAAAAGGCAATTTAAAGAAGTTGATTGTTGGCACTAACAATTACTAAGGGGTACCCCTTTGCATTTTTTACAAAAAATATGTGGAACAAAATGTATCCTTTTTCGAGGAAAATTTCTTAATTAAACCAATTAAAAGACGTTCTAGAAGAAAGGTTTCGTTAAAAAGCAATTTAAAGAAGTTGATTTTTGCCACTAAAAATCACTAAGGGGTGCCCCTTTGCATTTTAAAAAAAAATACGTGACAAAAATGTTTTCTTTTTTGACGAAAAGTTCTTAATTAAACCAATGAAAACACTTTCTAGAAGAAAAGTTTCGTTAAAAAAGCAATTTAAAGAAGTTGATTTTTTGGCACTAAAAACCAGTAAGGTGCATTTTTACAAAAAAATATGTGGACATAAATTTATCCTTTTTTGATGAAAATGTATCTTATCTTCTCTAATTGAAGCTTACTACAATTGTTTTCAGATACAAAATTGTGGTCTTCCAACCTCGTATGATTAAGCATTGCTCTATAGATAACCCTATATATAAATAATAATCTCATAGCTCAAAACCCAACATACCTAAACTACTGTCTCTATTATGATCCATGTTTGCACCCGAAGATCTCATTATGTGCGGCTTCACTTGTTTCATGGCCTGTTCTTCTAGGGCATATCGTGGTGCTTGGAACTTGGACGTTTGCTGGTGGTGTTGCCGTATTAACGTTGAAGTGGACAGAGGAGGTAAGGACATAGAAGACGATTGCAATATTGCAGGCCCTGAGCGTTGATTCAATAAAGTCCGATGACGAATAGGTGGTGGGGATATTGATTTACTTGCTAACACTGAATGAGGTATTTTATTCGGTGAGTATTCACTGCCGGATTCACCCTGTGGAAATTTGATTATTAAGATTCTCTGTTTAATTTCGAAAAGTAGATACCATAACAGTTCCATTGTCGGATATTCCTGATCCAGACATATTATCTGCCAATAGCCTCTCACTCTCAGGGTCAGTTAGGATCCGCCCTGCTTCCGCTTTATTTTTCAAGATGGACTTGTTTCGTCTGTGATGATCTAGGTTCGGTGACACATCTATTGAGTCTATCGACGACGAATGTTTGCTCTCGAATTTAGCTGAAAAGATTTTCATTGTATTTAATGTTTTATGTGTTTTAAGTAATATTTTATTGAATGTCATTCTTTTATACTCCCAAAATACAGGACAAGTATAATATGTAAAGTCAACAACAATATATAAATTAGATTATACATAGGTAAAATTCCTACTTTAGTTAGTAAATTATTATGTATTTATATACGTAAGCGCAGTAGAAAAAAAATTTACTATCTCTCATTGACTTTTCAAAAATATTCATGAAAAGTATCTGAGGTTTAGTTTTCTTGACTCGATAGCTACTGAAGATTTTATCTACATCAAAAAACATTTAAATTTCTCAAACTATCTAAAAACGACAATTTAGATCGACTAGCGACTAGTGCAAAACTGCCAGATAGGATTTGAAGGGTCATTTTTCATTAAACAAATATTTTTATTATCTTAACGTTTTCAGATACGATTTCTGATTCAAGAAAACCAAACAATAAATACTTTTTCAAAAATATGAAGAAAAATTTATGAAAAATGTCACTTTGAATCTCAACATTTTTCGTTCTGAGCAAAAAGTATTGACTATTTTTCAGGAACTCTTCAAAAATGTTCATGAAAATTATCTGAATCTGATGTTTGGTTTTCCACAATCGATAGGTACTTAAGATTATATCTGCAACAAAAAACATTAAATTTTCCCCTACTATACAAAAACGACCCCTCAGATCAAGTATCTGACTATAGAGCAAAAACTGCCAGATAGGATCTAAAGGATGATTTTCCCCAAACAAAATAAAAACAATATTTTTTGTATCTAAACGTTTTCAGATACTCCTTCTGATTCAATAAAAAAAAACAATAGATACTTTTTCAAAAGTATGAAGAAAAATTTATGAAAAATGTCACTTTGAATCTCAACCTTTTTCGTTCTGAGGAGAAAGTATTGACTATTTTTCAGGAACTTTTCAAAAATATTCATGAAAAGTATCTGATGTTTGGTTTTCCACAATCTATAGGACCTTAAGATTATATCTGCACAAAATAACATTCAAATTTCTCAAACTTTTCAAAAACTACCCCTCAGATCGAGTATCTGACTATAGAGCAAAAACTGCCAGATAGGATCTAAAGGATAATTTTCCCCAAAAAAATAAAAACAACAGTTTTTTAATCGAATCCCTTTCAGATAATTCTTATGATTCAAAAAAAACTAACAATAGATACTTTTCATGATCTGAGGGGTCGTTTTTGGATGGGAAACTAAATATCAGATACTTTCCATTAACATTTTTGAAAAGATCATGAAAAATAGTCTATATTTTTTCCTCAGAAGTCAGTCAGTAGGTAATATTGAGTTTTGGTATAACTCTTTATATTGATTGTCGATTTTTCTCCAACATAAGCTTTTATACAGATGTTGTAACTTCAATTATAAAGTAGGAGTTTCTCCTTCTTTTCTGTTGGGTATTTCTCATAAGATATTTATTTATTATAAGGAAGGTAAGACTTTATATAGGGTGAATTTTGTCACCACAAAGTAAGTATTTCTATTATACATATTTCTCCTATTTTAATAAATGTATATTTTTTCTGTGCGTGGTGTTTTTTAACTAATAAAGTGTACGAATTTTATTATGCAAATATACACTCCATTAGGAACGATGTAGGTGAAACTCATACTTGTTTTGTTTTAAGGAGAATAATTAGTTCCAAGCTCATAATATGCAATCGTTATAGAGCGAACAATAAGCTAGATTATGACAGTAAATGATTCCTCGACTAAAGATTAAAATAAAAGCACTTCAATTATAAAGGAGTTTCTCCTAACTATGTTAGGTATTTCTCACAACGTGAAGTGAAGGTTTTTTTCCAAATTTCGTGATTATTGTTTAAATTTGTTACCGCAAATATAAGTTCTTTTCTTATTTGTATTAGAAATGTCTCCTATTTTAAGAAATGTCTTTACGAAAACTCCTATCTTTTTTTAATGAGGGTAACATTTTCCTCAGCACTGTCCAGGATATAAGAATATCATATTGAGAAATATTACAATTCATTAAGTGAGAAAAATCAAGCCCTATCCATGCAACTTTTTATATAATCCATTAGGAAGGACATAGGTGAGTCTCCTACTTTTTTTTTGAATATACGAACATACTTTAAGAATGTATAATTTTTTGTTTGTTTTCAGAGAGGCAATTTGTTCCAAGTCTATATAAAAATAATTATCCAATGAACAATGATCAAGAGAACTAAAAATAATGAAGCACTAGGGATTTTTTTTTGTTTAAATTAATTTAAAAATTGCCTTTCTGACATCTTCTGGCTCCATTCTCACGTCGTAAAATATATTAAGAACGTACCGTAGATTTTCTAAAATTTAAAAATACTTAAAACGGAAGCTTCCACAATCTAAACGTTAGTGCCATCTGAGGTCGACGAATAGAAATTCTGTTTATAGTGTAGTCAGATAGACCTTTCCAATAATGTATCAAATGTCTATATCTGATAATATATCTGACTTTTTCAAATCTATGTTGCAAAAGGTTTATGGAAGACGGACAGACAGACAGACAGACAGACAGACAAAGCGAGTACTTATGGGTATTTTTTTCAACACTCTAACAATGAAAACTAACACTATCCAAATTGTATGAAAAACAAAAACTTACCTTTAACCGTGGTATTTTGAATACCAAACAAATGTTGATTGATCAGCTTTGTGGCAGTGGCTAAACTCTGTCTAGGAATAAACGATGACTTCTTTTTCTTGGAACCGCTTCCGCTTAGAGCAGCAGTGTCCGCGGATGTTTCCTGTGTGGCAGCTGCTTCGAAGTCGAATCGAGCTTTCGGTTTCGCTCCGGTTTGTTGCAGTTCTTGATTTTGGCGCTGTTGTTGGAAACGGGTCTTCCGATGTTTTGGCACTGATGTCGCTGTTGAGTCATTTAAACTACTTCTACTATTCGAATGAGGAAGATGTGGAGTTGGCTTGGGAAATAGGGCATCAGTTTCACTGGGCTCACTAATCGCTAGATTCCTTAACGCAGTATCACCTGAAGCACTCTTTTTAACCTGAGATATTGGCATTTGCATTTTCGAGTTTATATACAAGTTATCCATATCTATGTCGAATGCACTGCTTCCACACTTTTCACTGTCATACGCCATATCAGTTAGATCTGCCTCTGATAAGAACGGGTGGGTCTGGCAACTGGCGAACGTGTCGGAGCTATCAACGCTAGCCAAATCCGCATTCAATCCGTTCCCGTTGCCATTCAACAGGTTGCCATTTGAAGGCAGTGGGACCGGCTCGGTGGCCACGACGGTGTCGGTTTCACGAGGCAGGCTTATTTGCTCTTTGATGGCAGCCGTGATCGCTGCAGTGGATGGGTGAGGCGGGATTTGCGGTGACGCAATCTGCCTTTGTTGCTGATAAATTTCAATGCTCTTCAAGTTCTTCTGATGTCTGATTTCAGCGCAAATCGGTCTGTGGAAGTCTGATGTTGGTAACGCGATCACACCATCACCATCTGTGAATTCTTTGAAATCCTACAGAAACAGGTATTAGAAACGGCATTAGATGGAATTTGATAGTGCATTGAGAAGACTTCTAACTAGATAGATAGTGACATGAAGTATTACCTTTGGTTTAGCGTAAACCACAAACATGTTTCTGAACCTACAAAATAAAAGGCATGCAGTATCTTTGCTACGAAGCTGTTAATTCTACTAAAAAACTCACCTGCATCTAAAAAACTAAAACAAAAAAAGTAACGGTAAAAAAGTGCACTGGGCGCTAAGATTTGAAAATGTTTTTTTTTTTTATAGAAAAATAATTAGAAAGATTTTTATAATTTATTTAGAATTTTGGTTTATTTTTTGTTGTCTTTTTAGCTTTATAAAATTAATGTTGTTTTTTTCTTTGCATTTTTTTTGAAATATCTTATCGTGTAATTTGATTCTACAAAAGTTTTTTTTTTTTAGATTTCCATTTAAGTTACTTAAGTTTACGTCTAATTAGATAAAGTTTTAAAGCTTATGTTTTTTTGTTTAAATCATATTATAAATATATCAATTTGAATTTGCTAATCAAACGCTATCTTCTCGCAGTGGAATACATTCGCCATGACATCCTTCGTGTCCCTTTAATAAAATAAAAAATAATTTGAAAACAAAACTTAAGTAAAATTATAAGAAAAATTAAAAAATTAAATAGTATTTGGTGGAAGGTGATGGACGGACGACTTAGGCTTTGACTTCATAGTTTGTTGTGTTGGATTTTATTGGCTTTGGGTTAGTCTTAGTTACTGACATTTGTTTTGTTCATCGATTAATAAAAAATATTTTTAAAAAACTGTACCATCGCACACAGAAGAAAAAGTAGGAGTTTTACCTACCAGTGTAGTTGAAAATTAATTACCTAAATAAATACTTGACAAATTCCCCAACAATTTGGACTTCTCTCGATGGGACAATGGCATTATATGTAATACAATCGGAATATACCTACTTTCATAGGTCATCTTCCTATTAGGAAGAGTACTCGGTTGGTAAAATTCCTTGTGAAAGTCTCTCTTGAAATATACTTTATTGCCAAGTAAAATAAATACTGGTAAGTTTCTGTAAAGGAAGAATATTTTCAAATAAAACGACTACTTTGATTAAAATCGCCTTTCCGCACTTTACTTCTTCGTTCTTCAATTAATCTCCAAAGTGCATCCATCCAACCCAACAAACCATAGCAAAAAAAAAAGGATATAAAAAATGTGAAATGGTGTGAGTGTGTTTTGTGTACGGTGTAGCATGTTGCATATACTTTGGATCTATTAAAGCTGAACACATATATTTATATAAGTTAAGTACACAAAGTTTACATATAAAATTAATAACATTTTTGTGCGCTCAGTAAAATATCGTCTATCGTCCTTTGGAGTGAAATTAGAATAGCAAATTCCTAAGTTTCCTGTTTACTTTCAAGTGGCATTTTAATTAAAACAAGTTTCTATTTATAATGTGTTCATTCCACGCTGGAGTTATCTTTTCGCAAGTCAAAAAAGCAAATTTAAAGAATCTAAGATGGGATTTTTTCATACTCATTACACTTGTGGAAACAATTTTTCTTTTCTTTTGAAAAACTACATATTTTATTGTATTTGTGGGTCATGGTGAACGTTTGTTTGACAGTTTGCGTGTGGTTGATATATGGGTTTTTGTTCGTTCTCAGCAACAGTTCGTTTGTGGTCGACAACCTTTGAGGATAACACGTGAAGGTTTCCCTTTTCTTAGTATACTTTTTGTTTCTTTTAATGGCTCTCACGCTTATTGTTTTTAACGAGATTATATGGAGTTGGTTGGGTTTCATGAAATTATTGATGATTAAAATATTTGATGTGGTTGTTTGATTTAGGTTTTTCAATTTTATTGAATAAATGTTTGAATGAGATTCAAAATAATGTTAATTTAGAGACACAAATGGAATCAAAAAAATTTCATTTCAAATGATTTTCGAAAATATAAAACATTTCTATGTAAGAATACAGTGAAAGTCTCTCGTGGGTTTTTATAACATAACTGCTAAAAAGACACCATAAATGGCTTAAATTTTCATTCGAAAATATAGTAAAGAATATATTTAAATTCTCTAGTTGATGTTAATAACAGAGTTATTCCAAAAACATATCACAATTAGATTTTTTTTGTCTGGTTTCCGAAAATATAAAACATTTTTAGTTTAGAGAGATTTTAAAACACCTTAGATGGTTTTACTTTTAATTAAAAACATAATTAATTCTAAAGTAAAGAATGCAATGAATTTCTCGTGTTTATGTTAATAACGTAAATGCTAATAACAGAGTGATTCCCAAAACACATTACATAATTTATATGTTCACTTTTTTTTATATAGTTTTTAGTCTCATAGTTCACAATCTTTTACCAAGACAATTGAATCACAATGAAGTTATGACCATCTTTTAAACTATTAATAACAGAATGTTAAAAGATCCGAAAATATTTAGAGATACATATTGATTCATTAGAGAATTGCAATTTAAAGAAAGTAGTATTTTTGTCTGGTTTTTTGAATATATAAAAAAAATTCTAGTCAAGAATACACCAGAAAGTCTCCCGTGGATTTTAATAACAAGACTGTTAATATCAGAGTGATTCTCAAAAACATTAGATGGTTTAAATTTTTACTTTCTCTATAACTTTCTAGTACACATTTTTACCAAGACAATTAAGTTCCAATGAATTTAGTAACATTATTTTATTAAGACAGCTTTTAAGCATTGTTAATTTAGAGACAAAAATTGATTTAAAAAAATGCCAATTCAATTTATCAGATTTAAATAAAACAATTATGAGAAAATTGCAATTTAAAGAAAGTTCAATTTTTGACTGGTTCTCGAAAATATGAAAACAAAATTCTAGTATATCAGAATTTTAATAGCATAACTGTTAATAACAGAGAAATTCAGAAAACACATAACATTATTTTAATTAAGAAATATAGATAATTTCTAAAGTTCAGAATACAATACAATCTTTGGTTTCTGAGAATAAAATAACTAATTATTTACAGAGATATTCTTGAAACACATTAGATGACTTTATTTCTAGTCTTATAATACAATTTCTTACCAAAGCAATGGAATCACAATATAATTATAGCATAATTTTATAAAAAAAGTCAGAATTTTGTTTTTAATTTAGAGATGAAATTGGACTCAACAAAATTGCATTGCAAATGACAAGATTTTTATAAAGCAATTATAAAAGTATTTTTGACTAGTCTTCGAAAATATAAAACATTTCTAGTTAAGAAAACAGTAAATCTTTAGTTCATTTTAATAACATAAATGCTATTAACAGAGAGATTCTCAAAACAAATTTGATGATTTTAATTTTCTTTTGCTCTTTATATTTTTAATCTCATAGTTTACAATCTTACTAATATAAATAAATCACATTGAAGTTATGACCATTTTTTGGACTGTTAAATGCATAATTTTATGAGATCCGTAACAATATTATTTTAGAGACAAATATGGACTCAAAAAATGCAAGAATTTCTAAAAACAAGTCTGGAAAAATGGAAATTTAAAGAAAGCAGGAACTTTACTAGTTATCGAAAATACTAAACATTTCAAGTTAAGAATACACAACTGTTAATAACAGGAAGGTTCTTAAACACCTTTTAATTCGAAAATATAAATAAGTTCTAGTTAAGAAAACATTAAGAATCTTGTGATCTAGATAAGAATATAATGAAAGTCTCTCAGTGATGTTAATAACATAACTGTTAATAATAGAGAGATTCTCAAAATGTACTGTGCTTCTTTATTTCAAGCGAATTTAGAGATAACTATTTATTTAAATAAAGTGCCATTATAAATTATAACATTTAAAACAGAGATATTCTCAAAACATATTACATTTTTCACTTGTTACACATTTTTATTCTAATTTCTCATAGTACATTTTTTTACCAACATCGCAATGATGTTATGAAAATATTTTGAACTGTTATTTACATAAGCTATCTTGTATTATTTTTAACAATGTTAATAACATTTCCTAAAACAACTTGAATGGTTTTCATTTTAATTCAAAGATAAATAATTTTTAAAGTGAAGGATACACTAAGATTCTCTCGTTGATGTTAATAACATAACTGCTAATAATAGGGTGATTCCTAAAATTCGTTTTTTAGAAAACAATATTTTTGAATTAAAATGTAAACCATCTAGTGAAGAGCTCTCCAGTTAATGTTAATAACATAACTGCTAATAACAGATTGATTCTCAAAGCATATTGCTGTAGTGATTTTAATTTTCACTTACTCTATGTCTTTCTAGTCTCATAGTACAAAGTCTTACCAATGCAATTATTAATCACATTGAAGTTGTGAACTGCTAATAACATAATTACATAAGATCCGAAACAATGTTAATTTAGAGACAAAAGTAGAATACCAAAAAGACCATTTCAAATTACAAAGTTTCTATTAAACAATTATTCGAAAATTTCTAGTTTCGAATATACTAAAATTCTCTCATCAATGTTAATTACATAACTGCAAAAAACAGAAAGATTCCCACAACATCTAAGATGATTTCCATTTTAATTCAAAAATATAGGTAATTTCTAGTTTCGAATACACTAAAATTCTCAATAAATGTTAATAACATAACTGCTAATAACAGAGTGATTCCCAAAACACATCATATTCTCTAATTCCACATATTTTTAATCTCATAACCCAATTGTTAACCAAGACAACAGGGTTGCAATGTAGTTATGACGATCGCAATGAAGTTATGACCATTTTTTGAACTGTTAATAACATAATGAAGAACAAATTTCGAAGAAAATCTCAATGATTCACAACACAAACATCAGTCAACCTTGTAAATTATGAAAATGCCAGTTGTTTCTCACAAATTGTATAGTAATGAGTATAATAATAATGCATAGAATGCAGATGCACTTTTCATACCCACGTATGACGTTTTTCTAGCGTAATATCAGGAGAGTCAAAGAGACACAATGAAGAAAGTAGAATTTGAAATTTGTTACTAAAATATTAAAATGATCATCCTACTTTGTCAGATGTGAATATAGTCAACTTTAATTTCGCCAGCGGCTTTCATTTTCTTAAGGAGTCTATAGTTTATTGGTGTTGGCGGTGGACGGATTAGCTCCGTCATCTTATAATTTAACAGTTTGCCATTGTCTCCTTTGAGTGGAACCCTGACATCCTGTAAAATACACATTCATTTTAGTTGCTGGTTGGTTTTAGTTTATGTTGCTTGGTTTTAGTTTATAAATGAAAGTAGACTAGTTTAGCTTCTAGCGTCTACGATTTTTTTTTAAATATTTTATTCTGATGAGATAAAACTTACAAATTACAAACGATCAAACGAAGATTTCAATGTCCTATTTTGACGTGTTTATGGTATTTTTTAATTTTCGATATAACACCATTTTTATTATGTAAATTATGTAATTAATTGGTTAGAAATATTTTAAGTTTAATAATTAAAAATAATAAAAAAACAATATTAAAAAACAGAAAAAGAATAATAAATGTCAGAAAAAACACAAATTGAATAATTGAAGAGGAACAAAATTATAACAGAATGTTATTTTTTTTTTTTTGAATATGGCGCCTAGTCAGCTTAGCATGTTAGTTAGCGTGTTCATAGCTCGTTCTTTTTGAAAGTAATTTGTTGAAACTTGCTATTTTTATTTTGAATTTTGCATTGCATGTGGACATTTTAATTTAATTGAAATTTATTTTTAGGCTTTCGAATTATTTGTGGACAACTTTTATTTCTGGTGATGATGGAAATTGATTGACTTTGTGGTGAGGTTACTTTTTTTCTTTTTATTTATAGGTATTGTTGGGTTTTTGATTGACTTGATTCGATATATTTGTGTGAACCAATTATTGTATAATTTAGAGAAAAAATTAAGATATGTTGATTTTTTGGTATTTTTTGACATATTTATTAAACAAACTTTAAACACGACCCCTTCATCCGAACAAGAACCATCGAAGCGAAAACAACAACCGCAAAACTCGCAGCTTACGCTAATAAATTATATTTCTTATTGTCAAGCGAGACATTGTAATTTTAACTTTAAATTTGAATTCAAGCTTTTCTTCTCTCCTTACGCATCCCACTGTTTCCGACCAAACCATAATTCTTACGCAGTCGACTGACGTCTTTCCGTAATCGACATTTCTATCTAAAGAGCTTCAAGATAAGATATATGGTCACTCTCAGAAAAAAGAAGCGATGCAGAACAAATAAAAGAGGACCAGAATCCATTCTCCACTCACTTTGTTCTTAAATTGAATGAGTAGGCTTTGCTTATCAGACATGTCAACCGTAGGGCAAAATAAATCGGCTTAGCCATCTGTCGAGTAAAATGCATCTGTATGTCGACAAAGGTACTTAAGTTGGGGTCAGACATTGACCGGACAAACTGTAAGAAGGCTGATATATTTTCTCCTTAGTGCTGTCTTTGCACTATCAATCATTTGAACAAAACGACCGTTAACGTTTTTAAAAAACTATGTTTGGTTGAACTATATCGTTTTAACTTCATCTGGTGATACTGTCTCAGTTCAACAATTTGGTAATAGTTGAATATGGTCGAAACTGGGCTACTTAAAGAGCAGTTGTGGCAGATTCTATCGTGGCGTGGAAGTCAATTAGTAGTGGAGTTGATGACTGGAAGAGGGCGGAAAATACACCCGTCGGAAACGGTGGTAAAGACAGCGCGGATTATGTGGTCCGATAGCTGGATTGCATAGATGTGGAGATGGACGACTTGAATAAAGTCGGGCACGATAAAGATAACACGTCAACTCCGTCTTCGCGCAGAAATCAGCTAAGGGAACTCTAGCATTGTCTATTCTAGAAACTCTCTTATGAGTTACGGCAAGGTCATCACAAAATACCAACAATGTTTATTAGGACAATATGAAGATAGCCAGTTTTATTGTGAAAAAGGACGATGAAGGGGCAGCCATAAACGTTGCTCATTTGAATTCCTTCAAAACATGAGACTAAGCTCAGCTTCTTTACCTCATGGAATGAAGTCAATGTCAATTCTGATCCTAAAACCAGCGACCTTAGATCCGATTCAGAAAAAAGGTCAGATAGGGATTGAAAACCTGACTCTGATAGGGATCAAAAGTTGTATCATCTTCTTAAATTGAGACGCTAATGCAACAAAATCCACAACTAAATCTTATACAACCAGTTCTTCAGGTGTACTTATGTTCGGTCGACTTAACTATAAAGACTTGCTTCGGGAAATGAAGTCAATCAGGGCAATATCCGGTCGACTGAAGTCTACAAACGCATGCTGTGAAGTGATGTTCCGAATCTAAAAAGCGTACAACTTAATCAACTTCTTAAAAAGATTAAGGCTTGTATTGTGGTTACATGGAGCGGATAAAGCTGATCTGTTCAGGGTGTTGCTCTACAAATCAATGGAAACTTTGAATCCGGGGAATATTTTCGATCGCTCCGTATCATCTCCTGCGACTATAATCCGTTCAATTAATCAAGGATGGTATGGGAAAGCTTTGGAAAAGAGCGAAGCTGTTGTTCTTAGTGACTTACCAGCCCAACCCAAAAAACAAACGTTCCTGTGATAGTTCGTGACCAAGACAACGAAATCCACTCACCCATCCTTTCACGTCCTCATACACTCGCGCACACCTTCACCAATTAAGACCTGAGGCAATCGGTAGATGTAATATGGACTGCTGTTAATAATGTGGTCAGTACAGGGAAGGATGTCAAGTTTATGGTCCTATGTTTATGGCTTATGGCCAGTCACCTAACCTCCGAAGCGGCTTGACTCAGAAAATCAAGAATAAGCCTCGGATCAATTGAATTTACGGAAATCGACCCGGAAACGAATGGAAAAAGATATCAAGCTATGTACCTGGAATGTCCGAACCCTTCTTAGACCTGGCAGTAAGAACGAGCTCCTTTACACCTTAGATCGTTAAAAGTCCGACATCACATCTCTTCATAAATTAGATGGAAAGATTGTGACATATTCACTGACAAAAAGAGGAAAGGAGAGATCTACTACAGCTGTGCAGAGAAACAGTGTATGTACGGTGTGGGTTTCGCTGTCAGAGGAAACTTGAGAAATCGCTTGGATTCCTGTGAATGAACGGATTTGTGTAATACCTATGAAGGGGACTTTCTACAATACGTGCTTCATTTGTGCGTTTGAGCAAAATGAATGACTGCTATGGAATTCAAAAAGACTCCTTCTACGACCAACATGATGCCAAAATTATCATTGGTGACTTTAATACAAAGATAGGGAAGGAGAAGTTGTATCGAGATATTATTGGCTGTGCTTTTCGACTCTCGTCATGGTTCAAATATTCTAGACATGCGATCGTGCAGGGGATTAAACATCGACTCTGATCACTTCCTTGTAGTAGCGAGAGCGCTAGCAAGGATATCGATGGAAGTGTGACAGGCAGCAGGAGATCACAGGCGTTAACATCGAAGCATTGAAATCGATCGATGCATCTATTGAATTAGCCAGAAAAGTGACGCAAAAGCTACAGAGTGTTCAACCCGACATGCTAGTTGACAGTGGGGACAGTGTTCATCAGCGCTGACGTCATCAGCAAGTTTTGAGCCCAATCCCACGAAATAGAAAGGAATATGTTTTGACTCTCAATGCATGCATGTCCACGTGAAAAGCATGGCAAGACAGAAGTGGCTCGGTGAAAAGAGGCCAAGGAGTACTGGTGCCATACACGACGAGCTCATGGATGCCGAGAGGAAACGCCATTTTTAGGACTTAGAGATGAGGAAGGTAGAATTCGAGGAGCGACACCAGAAAGTTCTATCAAAAAGTTAACAGAAAGAGAAATGGAAACCTTGTGTTGAATAGTGAAGACGTTTTAAGACGGGGGAGAGAGTACTTTGCTGAAGTTCGGACCAACGACGAACCCGAATCATCTGCCCTACAAGATCATACAGATATGTCAGTACCACTAGAGCATTTGGAAGAAGCCTCGCCACCATCCATAAGCGGGATAAAAGCCATACGAAAGTTGAAGAAGGACAAGAGCATTGGTTCCGACGGAATACTCTGCAATGACGGAACTGGACATCCTTAAGAGATGCTATGTCGGATGACCAGAGGCAAAAAGTGCTGTTCGTTTGTCGAAGAAAGCGTAGGAACCATTCACCACCACCAAAGGTTTTCGACAGGGAGATGCGCTTTCGCTTCGAGATAAATGTTCGTAGAGCTAGTATTCGGCGAACCGATAATATCATCACGGGTTCTGTCCAGACATTGACATCGTAACAAGGGAAGAACCAAAGCTGAAGGAAAGCTACACGAACATCTGTAACGCTGCTGAAACCATGGGCCTAAGATGATCCAGATATCCAGTACGAGGAAACCATAGCCTGACACTTTTGGGGGTAGATAGCGTCGAATTTGAGGCGGTAGATGAATTCACGTGTCTTGGAAGCTCTGTTAACGCCGCAAACAACATCACCAATTAGGTCAAACGCAGGATTATGCTAGCCAACCGCACTCTATTTGGCTTCAGCAAAATTCTGAGATCTAAATTCGTGACGAAACATTAAACTAAAGATCTACAGAGCCCTCATAATACCAGCTCTGATATATGGCGCGGAAACGTGGACATTGTCAGTGACAGATAAGAACATGTTGAGTATTTTTGAGAGGAAAGTACTGCGAATGATATATGGGCTGGTCAATGACAGTATATATATGGCATCTGGATGACAAACAGCAGTGGATAGAGAGATTGATACTCAAAGACAGGATGTGCTAATTAGTAACTGAAAGATTCTCAGGATCGGTCGAATACATTGAATTTCGTGTTCGCTGTTTGATTCTCAGTTCTGGAGTTTCTTTTCTCTCTTAGGATTTCTCTCGTTGGATGTTAAGTAATTCTACCAAATTTTGACAAGATACATTTTTTGTTTCTTCATTTGAACTTCAAGGTCTTCTCTCTGAAATTCACTTTAATTTGTTATATAAATTTGTTTAATTTCTTCAAGTTTATTTTTCTTAGTCAAGATTCTCTATAATTAAACAATTCTGAATTTTTCATTATTTCTTTAAACGTTATTGAATATTTTTATTAAATCATGTCGGAAAGTATCTCTATTTTTTTTGTTTAAATAAACCACAACCAAGGATATCAAAAATTACCATCCACATTTAAATAAAAATTCCCTGGTAACAACTGCTCCCGTTCAACATTAACAATATCTGAATATCTGAAAACCCAACAATACCAATAATAATAAAAAAAAGAACGAGAAGGAAAATAATATTTGCACAAGCGAGCAGGTAAACATTACCACATTTAATCAACTTCCATGTCTGAAATAGCTCGAACAGCCAGTAAATTGTATGGCACACCAGAAAGAAAAATGTCCCCATTCATAATATTAATATTAATGACAACAAAACAGTACAAAACACAGTAACCACACAATGTATAATTAAATTTTAAAACCAAATAACTACAAAAAGTTTCTGGTAAAACAAAGTGTAAAGTTAATTTAAACAATAATTATAATGTTTCTTTTAAATATTTCATAATTTGTTGTGGTATGACTGGTGTTTTGCCCCATAAACAAAATGTTATACTTATCACAAAAAAACAGAACAGAAAATAACGTAACGTAACGGCACAACATGCATGCTTTCTACTGGATTCTTATAAAGTTATTAAGAAGAAAAGTTATCATAAAGAAAACATAAACTCTATTCGGAGTGTCTTCTCCGTCTACAACTCAATAGTAATAAATTGTTCTTATTAAAAAGTTTATATTTTTTGGTATAATTGAAAGTGTGTACCTTTGTTGTACAGAAACAACATTCGAATTCAGTGGGAACGTCTTGATCAAAGTTGTCCATTCGTTGGTTCTGTAAGTTCTCTAAAGCGACTTGTCTTCGCAGTTCAGCAACTTCCTAAAAGTGGATTTTTTTTGTGGAAGGATGGGGGAAAAAGAAGAAGAAAATAAACATTTTAAAATCATTAGTTTTTTGTGGGATAGGTGGCGTTTTCATCGGTTTTTTTTTTTTTTTAAGTATATTTGTGTTTCAACTAGGTTCTAAGACTAACTACTTTTAGCTTAAGCTTATACTTCTAGTTTTTAAGGGTTTGGATGGAGGTTTTGGGTTTTAGTTTTTTGGGTGGTTTTTATTGTGTGGAGTTTTTGTTGGGTGGGTTTTATGGTTAACATTATAGAATTTTGATGTTTTTTTTATTTTCCCTATATAACTTCGAAGTTTTTTTGAACATTCATTTTAAGCCTGTCTGCTATTTCAGCCAGTGTATCAGAGGCACCCTTTAATTATTTTCAATATTAGTCTTGTGCGAACCAATCAAAACGTGAATAAATTAAAGATACTTTTGATTGGCTGGATTTTTTCTTTACTTGGATAGAATAATAGTTTAACAATTGTGTCGTTGCATGGAAAATAAAATAAGAATTGTAAAAGTGCGTGCCTCTTCAACATATCAAGTACAAGAATTCTTCCAATCTATCTATACAAACACATTAAACATTTTATCTTCAAATTATGCCTTGTACGATTCGCTCGCTATCAAGGTTAGGCTACGCCTTTTAAAAATACGCGCGTAATGCCCGGCACTGATATGTCGACTTGTTAACTAATTATTAGCCGAACGCCCATCTTTACGGTTTCTACGACGAACTGGTGGCTTTAATTCTAAGATTGGTAAAGAGAAGATCTATAGAGGTATATTGTGAAACGGATCAATTTTGCAGCCTCATCAGTGGAACATGGAAGAAGAATAGGTCCAAGAACCATAGATAGATTACGTACTCGTAGACTCGCGACACGCGTCTAGCGTCATAAATGTGGGATCGTATAGGGGTGCTAATGTGGACTCGGAGCATTTCTTGCGGTAATGGCAAAGATAAAGTCGCGAATATGGGTGGCAAAAACGGAAAAACAACGGGACGCGAAAATGTGAGAGATACTGCAAACACGTACTCGAATAAAGTTGAACAAGAGCTACGGAAAGTCCTTACGATACACGATGACGAGCGGTAAACATACTTATATCCAGTAAAAGTCAATACGAGAACAATAAGAAGATGGGAGAAGTGTTACGCGGAAGCTCTACAAGCACGGAAACACAAGAGAGCGCATCGTCATCGGAAAACTTATAGGATATTCCACTTCCTTCACTCGACGAGATCAAAGAGGCTAGATCCGGTAGAATTCAGTCGGAACATCTGTCTGGAAATCTTTGTCATGTTGACAAGACAAAGCACATGAAATCCAATAGAGACAACAAGCAATTCAACAACATCTGGATTGGGTCTGATGACTAAGAGTCCAGGACTTTACGTACCTTGGAAGTTCTGTCAACTCAAATAATGACGTAACACAAGAAATCCAATGTAGGATTATGCTGGTCAACAGAAAACTGTACGGGCTACACAGAGTCCTAAGGTCCATATGTCTTCGGTGCAACGCTAAACTGAAGATCTACAAGACGGTCATCGTACCGGTACCTCATATATGGATGTCAATCGTGGACATTATCAGGAGCAGACAGACAGCTGCTTGATGTGTTTGAGAGAAAAGTGTTGAGAATGATCTACGGTACAAGCAGACGATGCTGGCACAGGCTTCTCTGGCTTGGATGTATAGAAGAAGAGTATTACCCAAGAGTAGAAGAGATACCCAAGAATATTACCAACTGAAAAAGTACCGCCACAAACAGACAGATCTGAAGAGCCGTAATCGATAGGCTTGGATTCCTCAGTTAGGATCGGACAAAAGTAAAGTAAGTATTCAGATGAAAGAGGATCGTTTCAAGTTTCAAATCTCAATGGGTTTAGTCTTGACACATTTTTGGAAGTTTAAATACTACGCCTTCTCTCTTAATGGTCAATGGTGAAACACAACAGCCAATTAAATCTATATACAATTGACACCCATGTGATAATTTTGAAGGCCTTCTCTGATTGGATCAACAGGTTATATTTGAAATTTAAACAAAATTGGGAGAATCTTATGTTTTTTAATTGAAAGTGACGGTGGGTTTATTTTTTGAAGAGAAAAAACTTCACTGAAGTTACTTCAGTTTCTATTTCTGTTGGTACTTAGATACATTTTATTTTATGTGTGGTTTAAATCAGTATCTTCTGTAAGTTTACTAACAAATTATATCATAGCTACGAAATATTTCTAATAGAAACTAAATTTGTTGGGATTCCTAAAATAAAACATTTCTTAAGACAATATACAAAAGCACTTTAAAGTTAGTTATTTAAATTATATACATTATTTACAAATAAATTACAATAATTAAAAACTAAATCACACAGCGAGCTGAAGGTGTCTCAAGGTGATGTAGTGTTATTAAGGAATTAATTGCTCTGCAAGAGTCAGTGATGAGCGGTATAGTATATCTGACTCACACGAAAGAAAAGTTCTTACAAAACATTCTGAGGATCGAACTCTTGACTTATTAATTAAAAATATTCAAATCACAAACACTCCAACGTAATAGGAGAGAGTCAATTTTAAAATATATGCTACGAAAACACTGCCGTGGATAGTCATGAGGTGGGTAACATTTAAATGGACACTCACTTTAAAGAATCTCAATCTTTCATTTACTCCGATATGGAATACGCAGATCAGAGAAGGGACTTCACTTCAGGAGTGTCGTAGAATAGTACATGAGGAGAGACTAATATAGGCAATTGACCGTGTTTAACAATATAAGTCGGCAGGTCCGGATGAAGTCTTTCCAGCAATGTTGCAAAATACATTTGACTGTATTAATTACTGAGGCTGCTAAACATATTCGTAATCTCGCTGCAATGAGGATATATTCCTAGTAAATAGCTTCAGGTAAAAGTGGGTTTTATAGCAAAAGCAGGCAGAGCATGATACAGCAAAGCCAAGGACTACATACTCAGATATTATAGGTATCGTCAATTAACACTCGGACAACTGCCTGAGCGCAATTGCGGTTTTGGATTATTTAACTACTAGGACTTCAACAAGCGAACTACGGACCAATAACTATGTCTTCGCTCTTGCTTAAGACTATGGAAAGACTCGTAGACTTTGATATAAGAGCAAGGTTTTATTTTAAATTAATATCAGAAGATCAACATGCATACTGGAAAGGGAGGTCAACAGAAACAGCGCTACACAAAATTGTAACCTGCTTGGAAGGTAGTCTTTGGAAGCTGCTTTCTTAGACATTGAAAGGCTTTTAATATAACGTTTAGGCCCAGTCAATAACTACTACTAACATTGAGTACATGCTTACTTCAAGAATGGTCGCTACAGAATTATTAAGTAAGCAAATTAAGAGATTAGTAAACAGGGGTTCATCTCAAGTTGCTGTCATGACTCTTGTATCTCAAAAAACTTAAGAATAAAGATGTGACAATATTAGGTTAAGCAGATGATATTATTATAATAGTCAGAGGGAAATCTGAAGGGTTGGCAAAATGTTTGTATTTAATCAATAAATTACAAAGCTTAGCATTTAATAAAACAAAAAATTGTGAGTGCTTCAGAAATTCTTCATTATTTTCTAAGCTAAGTCCAAAGAACAAGCCAGTCACTACAGTTTTCCCAATTAGGAAAGAATGGCTCTTAGGACTGGTCTTAGTTCAAGAGGTTTTATCTGTTTATACAGACGGTTCAAAGACATTGGAAGGTACTGGCTCAGACATATATATTGAGGAGCTAGACTTCAGATTCAAAGGAAAGGGGTCTTGGGTAGGTCGATATCTATTTATATCGACAGTCAGGCAGCCATTAAGGAACTATTAAGGCACTTTCACCAGTTTTTAGTCAAAACATTTACAGATGGAATAGAGACTGGGGATAAATCCATTAATTTGAGGTTTTACTTGACTCCATGACAATAAGAAATTCAAGGTAATCAAGTGACAGGTTTTACCCTTAAACCGATCGGATGAGCTCAGTAGATGCTGACATGGTAAGAGCACCTCTCTATATGTGTTAAAGAGGAAAATCAACGAGAAGACGTTTGAAATCTGGAAACATAGATGGAAGGACTAATAAACTAACATAAGGTGATTCAAGACACTATACTTTGGGGTAACAAGATACCGATATGTTATCTATTGCTTATTAGGTAAAACGGAAAAAAGAATATTAAGAATCGCGACTCAGATTTAATGGTTGTCAAATCAATGGGAATTCTAGGTGCTTATAATCGAACAACTGAAAAGAATTATCATATAATGCGAGTTTCAGTTTATCAGGAGTTTCTATAATTCAACCACCGAGATGAGTTTGTTCAGTGTCATGTTTATGCCGAAGTATAGAGAATATCGACGAAGGATTCTTGATTTCATTAAATGGGTGTCAAATGAACTATAAATGGACATAATTAAAAAACTGATTTGATTTTAAGAAGCGTCGAAAAATATGCGGAGTTCGCTATTTCAAGATAGAATAGAAAGAACCGGAATTTCAGTGTAGTTTCTATAAAGTCACCAAATCCACAACATCATAAAAAAACCTATAAACCCAAATTAAATTTCCCGTGTATCAATTATTCAAATATTGCATAATAAATGTCAACCGCATATCAATGAACCATCACAATTACCACCATACTCTAAATTTAATAATACTAAAACCTAACTATGGTATTTTAATCAATATAAATGTTTACCGAGGCTTGTTAGAGCTATAAAATCGAATTAATTAAACCTCCATCACTATAAAATAGTTTTAGAATTTTTGGTTTAATTCTGATCCCTTTCGTTAAAGTTACACCAATATAAAAACCCACCTCCATCCAAACCCATGTAGTAAAAAAAGAGTGTAAATAAAAATGGTTATAGCTTCAGTCAGGTGCTTCCAACAACATTCCAAACAAAATTACGCAAAAATTATACAAATTTTTTAGGCATTAATGTAAATGAGCAATTCAAATGTTTATCATGATCATTACAGTTTTCGAATTTCAAATTTTTGTAATCGGCATTCATATTTAGAATAGAATATAGAGAAACTGAAAATATTATACATATGCGAGATACAATGCGAATATATACGTTTCATACGTTCCATACATACAAATTTACATTAGATTTTGATTTTTTTTATATCCTTTGGTTTTTGGATTCTAAAATATGTTTTATTTTTGAAAAAAGGGAAATATATATTATTTGAAAAATAACTGAATTGAAAATATTATCTGATTTTTTTTTTATATTTTTTAAATTTTAATAGGGTTGGGTAGGAATGGTGGTTTCTTTGTGCTTTTTCTTGTGGATTGTTTTAGGAGTGGTTTTTAAAAGGTCTGTCTGTATGTCTGCCTGTTGGTCTCTCAGTCTATATGTCGTCCGTCTGTCCGTATCTCCGTCTATATATCGTCTGTCTGTGCGTATCTCATATCTGCATGTCCTTCCATCTGTCTCCCTCCCAACATTCACTAATAAAAACACTCACCCACCATCCACTAACCACCTATTCAATGTTTTAAAAAAAATTGAATATAGTAGATAAAGCCATCCATTTTCGAATTTGAACAGCCCAAAATCGAATTCGATAGATTTTTGTTTTGTTGTAAAAATTTTAATTTAATAAATTAATTATTAAAAATAAATTGAAAATGAAATGAAATAAAATTGAGCCAAAAACATTATTTTTAAAGTTATCTGTAGTAATTTGATAGTTATGAGAGGTACCTCCTCACTCCTTCCCTGAAAGGTCTTTAGTGTAACGCGCGGTGCAGATCAAACACGAGTAGTTTGTTCATTTGTTTGTAAGTTGGTTGGTTTGCCCAAAAAGAAGACCAAAAATGTATTTCTTAGTATAAATGATATATTTAGTTATTGATTAGTAATTAGTAATTAAGAGTAAATTAATAAAATTAGGAAGCTAAATTTAGTTTTGTTTGATTTTGATTAAAACTGAACTGAAATTTAATGAATGTTTTACAATTGTTTTACTGTTTACGGTTTACTTTGTGAACAACACAATTTCCACTTTTTAACTACACAATATTAATTGTAATTATCAAAAATTAAGGTGAAATTAAAATCGGAATAATAATTAATAGATACAATAATTAATTAATAATAATTATACAAAAACATCAAGTGTGAGGTTTTGACAGGGCATTGTTCTTGGTTCAAGTGCAAACTTACCTGGGGCGTGACCATCATTTGGTTTTGCAGTTTCGCTTGAAGCGCAGCCTGTTCATCTTCCTCAGTTTGTTCAATGTCGTTCTCGTCACCGCTTTCAGGGTTGCCATTTTTTTGTCGAAGAGTTCCACTCGTGACACTATCGCGTTTCTTCTCTGACCTATAAGTGGTCATCGGAATCAACTGTTGATTTGATTCTATCGAAGTGTACGGTGGGACTTCTTCTTGATCAGGTACGGCCATGTGTGACTGGAATTAATGGGATTTTTGTTTTAGTTTTTTATTAAATTTTTAAATGTGTGTTTTTGGACAATAAAATACGAAAACTACACCCAATAACGTTTTATAACGCTTCCTTTAGCAATAATCATATACCCGAAAAATTCAAAAATAAACAATAAATAACCGTCATGATATAATTTCTTCTATATAATTTTATTTTTACTCTAATATTCCTTAATTAATAAGAGAATCTATATAAGATCACTAAACCCTCTTAAAATTAAGCGTAAAGTTGCAAGAAGAAGTCATATTACATGAAATGAGTTTTTGCTTTGTCACAGGAAAAAACCAACAGTTATGCAGATGGAATCGAACCTAGATAGTCTCGCTTTCAGGACAAGGGCTCTTCCACTGAGCGTGGTTGATTTTTTTATCCGCGACAAAATAGGCCCACGTTGAAAATTATATTAAATTGTACAATTCTTGGAATTTTGTTCGTTTTTAAGAAATAAATAGAAATCCACATTTAACAAAAAAAAAAAAAATAATTATAATAAATTATTAACAATTTTTATTTTTTATTATTTTTTTTTAAAATTAATTTGTTACATTTTTTTTTTTATGTTTTTGTTTTATATTGTTTTTTCTTTTTGTATGTTTTTTTTTTT